>VTPC01002369.1:0-23457 GCA_011009095.1 Ignelater luminosus
TCTGCTGCTGATGATGCACGGACGCTTGACGTTCTGAAAAGAGCAATATAAGCGTTGAAAGAGACGCGGCGACGGCTGGCACGGACGATATGTATGCGACCGGTACCTGGTAGGAACTGGAACAACAAGGAACTATCGAAGCTCCGTCCACTCTAGCACATAGATCGCAGAGAGAATCTTGTGAAAGCAACGCTCTCCAGTACCTGGTGCCACATTGAGCTGATTTCGTGACAATCTTCAATAAATGTTACGCGTCTTCCATTTTATCACAGTGTGAGAGCTTGTATAGCCTGCGAAGTCTATCATATGCAAGTTCCAGTTATGTTAAACATTTCAAACTTAATACTGGCTCTGTTAAAACCTGTTTTATTGACATTTACTTGTGTTATTGAAGTTTGTGATCAGTATTAATGTGTTTGCACATATTGTCAGAAAAGTGAGACTGTGATCGACGCCATAAATTTGTTTCTGTGTTGAATGATGAAGAATGTAGATTTTCTGATGCTTTTTCGATAACACAACGGGTGGGAAGCATTAATGCTACTATCAAGTAGCAGCCCTAACAGAAAGGCCTGATCAAAATTCTTTGAAATCGGTAAGCCACATCTTTGCCATGAGTAACAAATACAGAAACACCGCCCAAGCTGGTATGTTTTAGCTTCTTTTCGTCTTTGTTGTAGGCTTCCAGTAAAAGTGGTTATACAATCCGTAAAGCCTTCGGATAAGATGAGATGAGATCGTTGAACGTGTATGGTTTTGTATTCAAAATAATCAAGACAGTAAATCTTTCAAACTAGTTTACTTTTTATTTTTGGCCATTAGTGCACATTTTTTACTGGTTTTAGTAGATTTTTCAATTTTCTTCAAACTAAGAAAGTTACTCATTTAACTCAGATATCCAACGACATGTGAAAAATCAAAGCAAACTGGATTGGTCAAGATTGACTTCGGGACTTAAAAAAACTCAATTTTTCATTTTTGCACTTTTGCTGCTTTAAGTAATTAGTTTGGGAGTTTTCATTATAAATATTAGTTTAGCATAACAATATTTACAGGACATTGTTTCTTAAAGCTAAATGAACAAAATTACAATTTATCAAAGCATCGCATATCCTTCCGATTTGTAACAATACGTTGCAATATTATCCTAGCAATATGTTAAAAATTGCACGACGATAGTCATCGATAAGTGTATTCATGGAACTTGAAAAAATTTCAGTCTACAGGCAAGCAATTGTTAGTTCTCGTTCTCAATTTTAAACAAGACAAAGAACACACAATTTACTTGATGTTATGTAATACAGTGTATTGATCTTCAATATTTTGTGTACTCAAACCTACGTACAAATAACATAATGCGTT
Organism: Ignelater luminosus; assembly: GCA_011009095.1. Classification (NCBI taxonomy): domain Eukaryota; kingdom Metazoa; phylum Arthropoda; class Insecta; order Coleoptera; family Elateridae; genus Ignelater; species Ignelater luminosus. Next base: position 1,363 of record VTPC01002369.1, read on the forward strand.
GTTTTTCTGAATAATGGGTTTCTGCAGATAAGCAATTTCTAGTTCATTTCAACATTTTCTACTTTGTCTTCTTTTCAAAATAAATAGTCCATATAATGACATAAAAACTTGCGTGACTTCATTTCTATCATATTCTATAAAGGGATAACGTACATCTTCACAAAAGCAACCCTGAAAGAATCTAGGGAAATTTCTTATTCTTCTTCGCTCCTGGTATATGTGTAAAGTTTTTTGCGAGTTTTGATAAAGGTTCATTTACACAATAAAAAGCAAATAAGGGTGAATTGATGGCCCGTAAAAAACAGAAAATGGTAGTGTAGACAATCGGGTGTGGTAAGGTCTTGAAGGATTCTATTTATCCCGGATTTATTTTCAACAAAACGTTTTTACATTTGTAACTATAAACTTCAGAATACTTTTTGTATTCATTATTTTTAAAAACGTAATCGGTGTCTTGCTTATTATTTATGTTTAAGGCTTCTATCGGAATGTTGGTGTAGTGTTGTAAACTGCATAGAAACTTTCTTAATATCAGTTCCTCATAAAGTTGAGAGCAGTAAATGCTGCTGGCTGTTTTGTGATGAATGTTGTATACATGCAAAAGTATAGCATCTAAGCTCATAAGCCTTTGCCTCAGCTCTCAACTAATAAATCTGTTAAATGTTAGGAAACCTTCGCAAAAGGCAAATTCTGTTAAGTAAGCTACTAATATTTTCAGTTTAGATGTTTCTGACAGCATTGAGCTATGAAAGTAAAAGTAAGTTAATAAATTTTGCCTTTGAAATTAATGAAAAGTGAAATTGTTTTGTTTGAAGTTGCAACAAATTGGGTTTTTATATAGAAATGCAAATCTGTGGGTTTCAAAATTTATTCAGTAGAAGCTGGTAATAAAGATTTTGCTAAAGCTGTTAAATATTGTTTACTACTACTACGAAAGGTTTTTAGTCCCCCACTTTTAATTTTACTGATAAAAAATAAAGAAAGCATTCCACTTATGAAATTGTAAAAAACCTATCTGGTTTATTATCTGCCGATAAAGATATTTATTGCATGTACCGGGTGTCCCTAATTATGTATAATTTGTCATGTCTGAGATTATTTATTTTTATAAATCACGGGCAATATGCACTCTGGCATTCTTTTTCAAAGTAACCATTCTGAAGCTTGTCATCGGATAATTAATTGACGAAAGGCTCAAATACTTGATTTGATGCCTTTCAGCAGTTTTTGATTCTTGAGAAAATATTAGATCTATTTTTCCTTTAAAAGATATTAGAAGCAAAAATCCAATCTTAGAACTATGGGAACCTCACGGTACAAACGAGTATTATTTATCTAGTGCTTAAATCGTCTGTTTATTTAAATCTACAACGTGCGTAAATAAACTAATGAGGCTGGCAACGTAGCGTTCGATGTGGCAACACTGAGGATTACCGGTTTAGAGGGAAGGTGGGTCAACATCCGATGCTCCGCCAGTACGAGCTTCAATTCCGTAGAGTCATTTGGTTGTCCATAGGAATTTCGAGCAACTTTGTGCTATCAGGTTTTGCTTCAGACTTGGTCACAGTGCGACAGAGACTTTTGCAAAGCTTCAGCGGGTCTATGGAGACAATGTTTTGTAAAGCGTCCAGGTTTTCAGGTAGTTTAAGACATTTTCAGAAGGAAGAGAACAGATTGAAGATGAAGCTTGCAGCGAAAGGCCTGTAACTAAAACAACTGACGAAAATTTCGCCAAAATCCGGGAGCCTGTGCGTTCTGATCGTCGCTTGACAGTCAGAATGATCGGGGAACAGAATTTGACTCACACCACCGTTTAGGAGGTTTTGACCAATTAACTTGGGATGAGGAAAATCTGCGGGAAAATGGTTGCGAAAAACCTTTCGCAAGAACGAAGGAACAACAGGAGGAACAGTGCCTTGACTTTTTGGAGCAGATTAGATCCGGAACGTGTCATTACTAATGGCGAGTCTTGGGTTTTTCAGTACAACTCGGACACGAAGTGCCAGAACCAGGAATGATACACTTCAAGCTTACCAAAGCCAGAAAAAGCAAGAATGAGCAAGTCAAAAATGAAGATTTGCTTTTTCGATAGCCAAAAAATCGTCCACAAGAGTTTGTGCCTCAAGGCCAAACGGTAAACCAACAATTTTACCAAGAAGTTCTTGAAAGACTTCGAAAACGGGTCATGTGTGTGAGATCAAGAATCAATAACAACTGGGTGCCGCATCACGACAATGCCTTTGGTCACACTTCATCCTCAATTAATGAGTTTCTGGCAAGTCAAGACATTCTTGTGACTCTTCAGCCCCCTTATTGTCCCAACTTGGGGCCTTGTGACTTTGTTCTTTTTCCAAGATTAAAAAATCAACTCGAAGGACGTCATTTTGGGACACTAGAAAACATTAAAACTGCGGCAACCGACCAGCTGAAGGTAATTTCAGTATCCGAGTTCCAGAACTACTATGAAGAGTGGAAAAAATCGTCTTCATCGCTGTGTGGCTTCCCGAGGCAACTACTTTGAAGGAGACAATGTGGAATTGTAATTTTAATTGAATAAGAGAATCATAAAAAATCAGTCTCATTACTTTATTTACACACTTCGTATGACACAGTTGGTTGCTGGATTATCAGGAAGCTGCAAAATCTTTGACTTAATTCATTTGAACATAAATGGGATGAATAAACTCAACCACTATTTCCATTTTGGTAGTATGACTTGATCGTAAGAATTTTATATCCTTTTTGAAACACTTTTAATTACAATCAACCTACTTTTTAAAGATGTCAGGGAACCGTCAATAACATAAAATTCTACAGTGTTAGTGAAAAGATCTTTTTACATGACCTTTCACAGAAATTAAGTCCCGACGAGCTTGCGGCCCATGACTGCAAGAAAATCCACAAACCGCCACGTCTTACTGTCGACTCGTTATTAGAACGTCTCAAGAGTGTCCACAATGGATAAAATATAATAATAAAGGAAATAATAAACTACCAACCACGTCCATTTCAACACAAATCATCAGAAATCTCATGGTTGCGACGAAACTGTTCAATAAGGATTTCTACGATTATAGCAAATCTGTACTGGATGGTCGCGGATAACATAGAACTGTACATCAAACAATCTCTCATTTTAATGACCGATTCAAATTCCAAATCGGCTTTCTACACCCTTGGTACCAGAGATGATAAAGGAGAAATGCTAAAAAAACTTATTAAAAGTCAGAAATCAACTGAATAATCCGCACAGATTTCAAAATAGAACGTTGATATCACACTTTCAAACGGACACGTTTCTGATTCGAAGGCTATACTCCAGTTGATGCACACTGGGGCCCGCTAATACAAAAAGCTGATCAGCATACCATTTTTGATATGAAGATATTTTAGAAAAATACCTGTATAAAACTAAAGTCAACTGTATTGTACAGTCTGAGACACTAGTAATGAGACTCGAGAATAGATGTAAACACAACACAAACTTGAGAGAACAAGGTTTCAAGCCAATAATACGTACGCATTTATCTGCGGCACTATAGATCGGTAGACTATTTAATAACGGGAAGAAAAAGCTCTCTCCAAGGCATTGGGTGATGTGAAAAGTGGGCGGTTATCAGTTCAAGGTGCAAGTAGGACGTTACCTAAGCCAACTCTTCGCCGTTACTTGGACAAAAATAAATCCTCCAATCAAAGTTGGGTGGAAAACCGACCTTGACACCTGAGCAAGAACAACAGCTCTACCAGAGAACTTTCCGTTTGTCCGTCGTTGGCTATCCTTTGACTTCCAAGATCTTCAAACTTAACGTGTTTCGGTTCTCCAAAACAAACAACATCCCAAACCGTTTTTGTGAGGTTACTGATCGTAAATGGCTCGATAGATTTATGCAGAGTTGAGCTACGTAAACTTTAAGATTGAATGCAGCCCTGGCACAGAAATTAAACAAGCTTATTGTTGAGGCTCACTTTGGAAAATTTAAAGCAATCCTCACCGAACATGATCTCTTAAATTATTCTGAACGAATATTTAATATGGATAACAAAGGATGTCGACTTCACCTTTATAAGGGTTCAAGAGGTTTAGCTCAAGAGGGGGGTAAACGTGTTTATGTTGTTGGAAAAGAACATGGGGAAAGTGTTAAAGTCATGGCTTGGGAGAACACTGTATGTAGGTTCAATGATTCCACCAATGGTTTTACTCTCAGGAGTACAAAATAAATTCAGCCTGGGAAAAGCTCTGCCTGCAGGGTCAACTACCAGAATGACTCAAAAAGCCTGCATGACAATTGAGAATTTCGTTAAATTTATTCAACATTTTGTAAGGTTTAAACTCAACGGAACATGCTTTTTTATCTTCGACATTTGAATTATAATATTTATCTGTCAGGAGGCTGAAATAAACGACATCATTCTCTATTGTTTTTTTAGAGCCTATGGACAAAAGTTGGTTCAGGAGTTTCGAAAGTTTTTAAAATTTCCTCCATTTCGATTCACACATGGTCAAATTGACCGAATTGACACTTCTTGAATCAAACGAGCCACAAAACTCTGGCTTACCTGACAACAGGCAGCGGTGCTTCGGCTTGTTGGGCAAACCCAGTACTTTTCAAGCTGCAGATGCTTGCACCCCACAACCAACAGCAGCTTTATCCAAACGAGCCAAGCATTCTAAAGTTGTTGATTTGTCATCATCCGATTCCACTGACAAAGATCTTTTATGCTCAAATTCTCCACTAGCCATAGATTCATTCACTGGAAAATCATCGAGTTTGATGAACTTTTGGCAACGCCTAACAAAAGGAGGAAGACTGTACGAATCATCAAGTCAGTTATAAATTCACGTCGTGAAGTTGAGTTGAAAAAGAAAGACTTTTTGAGCCAAAAGAAAGACCGTCAACAAAAACCAAAAAGCAACCTATCAAGGAGCAACTAGTACTGTTTTCTTTGTGAAAAGGAAGAGGTGAATGATATGCTGCGGCCCTGCGTTGTCTGTAACAATCTCATCCACGAGGAGTGTGTCGGTCTGACAGAAAAAGACACAGACATTTTCACCTGCCCCAATTGTGACATTTAAAAAAAGGTTGCTCATTTCAAGGTATTAGAGGTTGATGTTTTTCTAAATTTTTTCTAAAAGCAAAATCCTGAATATTATTTCTTTTTGATGACAAAAACAACCATTTAGGTAATGTTTATGTATTTTACGTTAAAATTAGTGAAGTCTAGCAGATTCTCACTTCCAAATTGACTTAACAACCTGGAAAGTCATAATTTGTACAGTATGGCTGAGAAGTGGCCAGTCATGTCATCTACACATGCTCTTAATATGGCCAATTGATAGATTCTGTTCATTAAACTGTTTTGATTCTGCGATTGCTGACGCAGTTGTATTCCGGCTGATTGTTTGCTTTGTGGAAGATCAAGTGTCCATTCAATTCCTTTAATTAGCAGACATTATTGCCTTTAACTTTTTTTTATTAACTTATTAGAATTTTTAATGCTTAAATGTTGTTTTTCAAATTTAAATTAAAGTTAGAGTGAACACAATAAAGTTGGGAAAACCTTTATCTCATTGTAGATTACTTCTTGATTTTTTTACAATGAATAAAACTCAGTTTTGTTGTAAGTCACTTTACTATAAGGGCGAAAATAATTAAAAATATGCACTTTCTCGTTTTTTTAGCGTTTGGTAATTTTCCTACTAGAAAGCAGATCTGGGATTCCTTCAGGATTAATCATCACGTGGTAAATCAATGTTTTCTTTTCTGATCTTAAAATGTTTTCTCCCCATTAATATCTTTGTGAAGGATATTTTTGCTAGTATAATTGCTAAATAGTAACTAAATGTTTGTCTTTGGAAAATTTTCTATACTTTTTTATGCTACTGATCTTTTATTAAATTTCAAGTTGTAGCTCGATTGACGCTGCTGTCAATAGAGTTGGCCAGTTTCGATCGAGTTACGAACACTACCTATCCGGTATCTTAGTTGTCTGTAGAGCGGGCCGTCGTTGCTGGTGAGTGCCCCTCCGGTCTAGCAGAGACGAACAGCCTTCCCAATGCATTCCCCAGCGTTTACCCAATTCTCATCTACCTACAGCGTCCGTTTGTACACAGTTTGGGTTTTGACTTCAAGACATCAGTTTGCACCACTCAAATGTTTTACTGTGGTCGTCAGTTTTCCTGTTTTGAATTTGCTACAGCCGGTCGACTTCTGGACAACCTGTGAGCTCTTGTCTGACCAAACCAATTTCGAGGAGGAGTATAGCTTGTCATACCTTTCCATTTCCATTTCCAATTCCTTATACTCCACCGCAAACATCGTTTCCATAATGATCAAGCAGCCACCACTGATGACGACTGTACCTTGACCGCCAATATTAAAACCCGCGATTAGAAGATGAACTTTACTGGAAAGACGGATCTCATCGCTTTCTTAGAAAGGCTGAACGAGATGAGTGCGCGTCACAATATTCCAAAGAATCAACTATTGGTACTGTTACTCGAACTAATATCAGAAACGGCATTGTGCTAGTAGTATAGGAATAACCAGGCCCTACTCCGAAGACATGGTAACATGACCGAAGAACAAGAATTATTGTGGCTTCACCGCCATTTATCATCGAATACCGTTGTACCTCCGTCGTAATGATTACCGGAATATTTCGGACTTAATCCGTACCGTCCTCCGGGAATACAAAGAATTCTACCGAAAACTGAAACCGAAGGGTGACACAAAGCTTGTGGCCACAACAAAGCCAAGCAAGCCCGAGTCAAAAGTAAGCCAGCCGCCCGTGGTACGAACCAAGATCGGTCTAAATCAGCAGCAACCGAGAATATCCAGTCAAGTACTTCGACCAGAATGCAGAACCGTCGGTGCCTAAACCAGAAGTTGTTTGTTGGAAATGTAGCCAGAGTGGACATTTTTGAACCGCATGCCGGGGTCGTTCGATCCTGCTATGTTCACACTGGGGGGGGGGGGGACATAATCCGCGACTGAAGTCCTGTTTCCGACCGCGGGCCGCCTATATTATATATTTAAAATTGAATTTTTATTTAATGTGATTCTTTTCTACATTCCTTTCTCAAATTTAAATTCAAGTGAGACAGAGATAAAGATAAATAATTATTTTTGTTATTATTATTCATCATATGAGTTGGTTTAAAATTTTTAAAGAGGTATGTTTACTTGTATCTTTGATTAATTATTCGAGTTTGTTGTTTGATCTTGTAACAGCTTAACCTATTTATTTTGTATAATTTAATTGCACTATTTAATTATTGCTTTGATGAGTTTTGCGATAATTGTTATATTGTGTACTTCTAGCTTGTAATTAATTGTTGCTTTGCTTTCAATATATTTTTTGTTATAATAACTGTGTTCTTTTAGTGTGGTTCTAACCTCCTTACCTTTGCTCAAGGCCGCTGCTGAGACTAGTTGGGTAAAACTATGCAAGGTTTTTGTAGGGTAAACATTTTATAATTCGAGGTTAAATTACAGTGTACATATCTAAATACAGCTAAAGATGTTAATCTAAACCATTTACTCGTTCTACATCAGAATAATTGTTTACGTGGACATCGGTTTATATTGGTAAAAAAAAACTTCAAAGAAGACAAGAACAAGTTATAGTTTCAGTTTGTGTTTATCACTTTACGCAATGAAACCCAATTTAACATTTTGTTTAATTCCTATTGGACGTCAACACTCTCTTATCCTTTTACTCCTCGTGATCTCATAGAAACGTGTGACTCAATAAATTTCAAGAACTTAGTAAATAAAACAATTTTCGTCTCAGAAATAGTCCAATTTAGAAAAAAGCTCTTAAGTTTCAGGGAAAATAACAAATATCAAGATGGAAAGTCGCTTTTTGGAAATGAACAGTAAAAGAATACCAAAACAAACAAAGAAATGAGAATTCAACTGACAAGATAAAAAAGATACAATTAATTTAAGATTACAGACTGATGCTTTTACCCAATCAATAATGCACACAAAGGTGATAGATAATATTATGAACTTCAAACCTGACGTTAAAAATTTAAATTCTATGTGTATTATCTCTGTTTCCAACTTAAACTGTGACTACGCTATCAACTTTTGTAAAAACACCCATGAATATTACGAGAGAAAACATCGCCGGTGTGTTCGAATTTTTGCTTCCCTCTTGTTATCAATTTTTAATAACAACTTGTTTTATATCCCACAAACAAAAACGACACCGTTTACAAGTGCTATTAAAAGCATAATAAACACGACATGTTACATATTGGTTTTGTGTTCGTTTTCACTTATGTTGAGAGATATTATCTTTATGATATTATTAACAAGAGCTCCTTTAGTTTATATCACCATAGTTTTTCTTGTCAACGATACATCGTTCACATAAAACACATGTCGTAATAATATTATGAGTATAACAAAATGGCCTTAATTTAATATCACACCACTGTCGCATTTTATTATACAGAATAATATAAACCAAGAAAATGGAATGTGATTCTAGAAGACCGAAATGACTATTCTCGTTCCGGTGTAAATTGCGATAATAAATCTTTTTGTAGAAGTTAATTTTGAAAAATTTTCTACTTTTATGAAAGCAACTTTCATGTCGTTACTGATCGCGCGAAGTTGGGTGTTTCATTTTCAAACTGACAGAGTAATGCTGCAAGCCCAGAAGGCCCATAAAGCTGTCCCGGAATAGTTCTGAACTTGATAGTGGATGGCGCACACGCTCAGATAAATGGCTTGTCACAGATGTAATTACGAATGGTATTCAGGAAAATGCGAGAGATGAAGAGCATGTGGTTTTATTTAAAACGAACATTCTAAGTTGACTAAAATCAAAGCCGGGAAAATACAAAACATCGAATTATTCAAAAATAAACAGATTTTTTTGTGTACTACTTAAAACTTGTTTGCAACACCCTTCTCCAGCCTAACTGACACGCGTTGTTTAAATGGAATGTAATTTTCAGCAGCATCAAGCACAGAACGCGCCGGTTTTTAAATTGGAATTTTTTTCATGCAATATTTGCAACTTTTTTTCGATCGAAAATAATCGCGTTTATTAAAAAATGTACCGATATAGAGAAAAAAAGTATCCTTTTGGAATTAAAAGCTCGTGAATAAATATGCGTGTAATGTAATTACGAAACAAGTTAATTATCGGCGTCATCAACTTACACCTCCTATTTATGGAATCACAAGTACAGCAACGCGTGAAATGTATATTTCCAGAAAGTGCCGACAGCACCAGTAATGTTGAGATAAACTGAACGGAAATGTTACTGAACGATAGAGAAACCTCTTTTCGACTATAAATTTTGCATAAAACAGAAATAAAGTGGCGAATTTTAAAAAGTGGATGCCATCGTAAAAAATAAAATAAGATCTGGCGGTGAAGGACAACGGTGGACGGACCTAGATGTGCTGTAAAGATATTAACACTGCTGTGTTATCTCGAACACAATACAAATAATAAAAATACGAGAAAACGCTTACGTTTTGCGAAAAAGAAACAACAAATTGACAGCTTCTTTTGTTGAGTACATAAAACAAATGTTTGTGTACAATTTTAGAAAACAGTAAACTCACGTCAGACTCCAAAGGCTAGAGTGAAAAGAATTGTTAGATCGACAGAAACAATTTAATACAAAAAGGATTGAAAATCACAAAAAAGAGAAAGATTTGTATAAACTCACAGCAAAAAGAAGAGATGTTAGATTCTAAGAAACTAGACAAAAGATATATAGCCTGCTGAAAATGTATTTTAACAAAAGAAAATCTTTTCGAAAATTAACTTAATTGTATAAATGATTTTCACAAACTTATGATCACAAAAAACATTATGAGATTCTCGAAGTAACTTGTTTTCCAATTGAGAATTTTTCAATTTAGCTCATTCTTATTTAGTCTAAATCAGGGTTTAAAGTGATATTTTATTATGAAATTCTCTGACTTTTCCAGGTTTTCAGGTTACAAAATTCCAGATTAAAAATTAAAAAAGAATCACACATTTTTAAAGGTGGATCCAATAATAGTTATCACGCTGCCTTCACCGTTTTAACTAGAATTTTCTTTACAGATAAGATGACAAATAAAAATGAAAGGTGGGTAAATATATATATAAAGTTGTATATTTAGCCATGCTATTTCTTTGTACATTCAATAATAAAATCTGTAATTTCTTTATTTGCGACTCTCCCGATAATAGAAATACTGAACTACAATAGTCAAAATGCGGTTGTATTATAGTTTTATATATTAATGTTTTTGCCCAAACTGATAAATTCTTTCCTATTCTAGCTAAAAACGCAATTTTTTTCGCAATTTTTTTCATTGTAACTTCTAAATGCCTACCAAATTTTAAATGCCGATCTATTAAAACTCCTAAATATTTTATTTCATGTACTAATTCTAATGTATCTCCTTCAATTTTAATTTCAATGGGTATATCTTTAATTTTCTTAAGATTAGAGGTTGTAGCTATTACCATGCATTTGGTTTTTTTACTATTTAATTTTAATCTATTTATAATTAACCACTTACTTAAATTTTCAAGATTTTGGTTGACTACATTAATCATTTTGGGAATATTATTGCCGCATGTTGTAATTAAGGTATCATCAGCAAACAAATTAATATTCATAATATTGTTATTATTACTCTTCAAAACGTTGTTTATATCATTCATGTATATAATAAATAGGAGCGGTCCTAGGACACTACCCTGCGGAACCCCCAGAAAGCACGCCCTCGGACTAGAAACAACATCGCCATACCTAACCACTTGAGTTCTGTTTGTCAAATAGTCTTTAAACCAGTCTAAAACTGTTCCTTTGATACCATACTGATATAACTTTTTTATTAACCTATCTCTATCAATTGTTTCGAAAGCTCTTTTTAGATCCAAGAAAATAGCTATAACGACGTTATTCCTATCCAGTTCATTTCTCCATTCTGTTAAGACAAGTTGCAACGATGTTTCACAAGAATGTTGTGTTCTAAAACCTGACTGCCTATCCATAAGTAATCCATTGTCCTCGAAATACTCAACAATCTGTCGATGAACAACAATTTCAAGAATTTTTTCACATGTGGGTAACATGTTAATTGGTCGGAATTCGTTAGCATTTACAGTATTTTTTACTTTAGGTATAGGTACAATGGTACTCACTTTAAACAAATCAGGAAACCTACCAAATTGTAGTGAAGTATTGATTAAATTAAGTAATGGATATCCCAAAACATCGAAAGTATTTTTAAAGAATTCAGCATTAATACAGGATACACTCAATTTATTTTTTAAATTTACAACAATTGCTTTTAACTCTTGCAAAGATATCGTTCTAAAGTTACATAACTCGCTAGTTGTTGGACAAAGATAATTAGTGTCTTGCTTTGAAGTTATTTGGGCAATACCTTTCGCAATTTCAGTTAGAGTTTCAATAAAAAATTGATTAAACGCATCAGCTAGGTTGTTTGCGATATTGATATTGCCGTCAAATTTAATATTGGTTGGTAGGTATTCTGGTTTACTCATTGATTTTTTTAATTACATCCCACATTTTCTTAGAGTTATTCTTACAACTATCAATTCTCTTTTCTAAATCCTGCTTTTTGGCTGTTTTTGTTAATTTAACAACTTCATTTCTATGTTTTTTATAAACATTCCAATCATTTATGTTTTTTGAAGTTTTGAATGCTTTATATGCCAGATCACCTCTTTTCTGCGCTAAACTGATTGTAGTATTATACCAACTGTAAATATTATTTCTCTTTTTAACCGTTTTACTTGGTGCTACACTATCTAAAATTTCATTTATATTTGATTGAAACTTCTCTGTAACGTAATTAATATTTACACTACTATATATCCATTCTTTCTTTATTAAATGCTCACAAATTATATCAAAATTTTCTTTTTTAATTTTGCGCGTCGTAATATACCGCGTTTTGTTTTCAACATGAACAGGCTTTTTCCATTTAATTTTAACAATATCATGATCTGTGATTTTAGGCATATAAAGCACTTCTGCTTCTATTAAATTATTATCATTAGTAATTACTAAATCTATTAATGTGGCGCTAGTGTTAGTAGTTCTTGTAGGTTCCGTAACAATCTGTTTCATTCCAAAATTCTGTATTATCTCTCTTAACCTTATCGAATAAGTATAATCATTTAACACATTAATATTAAAGTCCCCTATAAAAACAATAGCTAACCCTGTTGTAATTAATTCCTCGCACAGATTTTCAAAATTATCTAAGAATTCACAGTCACTTGCTGTGGGTGAGTGATAGGTAGACACTAAGAACATTTTATTTTTTGATACAGTTAACATTATAGTTGAAAACCAAAAGTTACTTTCTTTTATGTAGTTCTTCACTGATCCTACTTTTACATCCTTTCGAATATACGTTACTACTCCCCCTGTATTCCTACTTTTTGAATTACACCTTATACTGTTATATCCACTAATTGCTATTTCAACGTCTTCAATTTCGTCTGTTACGCGTGCTTCTGATAAACTAATAATAAGCGGCTTAAAGTTTTTACAAATTAGCGTTTCAATGTCATTTTTATATTTTAATAGACTACGTATATTAACATAAATAATACAGTCACTGTTACGTTTATTCGCGTTGCATAAATTTGTTTTCATAAAAAAGGTTTTCTTTATTTGTCATTTTTGGTAATACCGGATAAACTCTAGAGTTGTTATCTATCACCTCAGCACTATCTTCATGTGTTTGTGGAGTACACACCTTCAACGCTGCGTCTCGATCTGTAGCTTTGGATTTTTCAGTTTTTTCATTTCCATTTATCACCGTTTCGTCTTTCATTATGTTGATTGGAACAATTTTTATTAAATTCCCATAATTAACGAACTCCTTACATATTAAATTTTCACCTGTCTGCAACTTAATACTAGTAGTAATATTATTCGCAATGCTTTTACACAAATTATACTTGCCAAATTCACTTAGATGCAAACCATGCGCTGTGTACGATTTTGTTGTTAATAAGGAATTTGAATCCAGAAAGTTAACTTCATTGTAACTTTCTTGGCTGGCTTCAAACAATTTGCTATTTCTATCGTATATCAACTGATTCAATACTTTTCTCCCCTGCCAGTAAGGAACAGATAAACAAATTACGTTTGTATTTTTTAACTCATTAAACACTTTCTGAATCTCTTCATATTTAATTCGTTTGCCATTCCTAGCGTTGTGTATTCCTCCCCAGATAATAACAAATTCCTTTTTATCAAACGTGCTACATAGTTCACCTACGTTTTCCACCACTTTATCAAAAGTTGCATTCGGCTTAAAAACGCATTTTACTGAAACATTATCATTTTCTAATAAATCGTCTAGCATTCTTGCACAATTACGTCCATGGCTATCTGCTACCATTAACACATTCGATTTTAAATTATTTATCGGTTTAACACATTCTTCGTCCACATTTACTTTTTCTATTTCTTGAATATTCTTAATCTGCGGTGATATGTTTGTCACATTTCTATTTTCATTTTTGTCTGACCGGTTTTTCTTTGTATATTCTGAATTCTCTTCCTTATCTTTACTTTTTTTAGCTGCTTCTACTTGCTGTCGCTGTTGTTGTAATCTATTTATTAATTTCTTTTTTAATTGAACCACCATCTTTTCTAATATTTTAACCTTTTTTTCTATCTGTTGTATTTTATTTTGATAACTGTTAACATATTTACGTGCAATATTTTTACGTTGCTTTTTAACTTGTTCTTCTGATATCTCTACTCCATTATCTTCATTCACAAAACTAGAATTTAAAGCTCGTCGTAGTCTATTTACTAATTCACTTTTATTGCCAGTCTTATCTATATTTCTCTTTTCCAATTCTGATTTTAACTCCTTGACTTTCATTGCTGATATTTTTTTGCGTTCTTCCATTATCAAAACTATTTCTAAATATTTATTAATTCATAAATTTATTTAATTGATTTCAAAGAAATAGTACAGTATGATAAAACAAACACATAACACACAGCAAATGAAAAATACGTCTTACTGCGGAGAAGGTTAGCACACTGTTGAATGATACCTTTTGTATATTAACCCTCATCGTCCCAACTGTGATGCACGTGCACCCCAGACTTGATTTTTTTTAAAATAAAGTGTTTTAGAATTTTTTGAGGCCTGAGCTTTTGAGTAGCTTCGTTTAATTGATTTTTAGTTTAAATATCGTTGCAAATATCCTTAAAACATGAATCATTACAAAAAAGTTTATTTTTGTAGAGTGGGCATGTACGTGCACCCCAGTAGGTACTTAACTGCTATTAAAATTGTATATGTATGTACAACGTCGGGTAATTTCCCGATAGTATGAAACTGTAATCATGTTTTTATGGGCTTCCGAGGTTGGTTCCGGGGAATACCCTTTCTACCCATGCCTGAAATTCTAATTGAACACGTATTTAGTTCAGTTCAGCTACATTACTTGTATTGTATGCTTCGTAGTGATTTCTATTGGTGCCTTTTGTTTTGAACGCTATGAGTGCTATTCCGAAGACACGTGATCCAAAGAACCTTACCGATGTAGAGATGTTGATGCTACTGGATAATAATGATCCAGAATTCCACGATCTTCTGCATAAAGAAGACAGCAACGAGGAAAGTGATCATGTGTCAGTTGATGAAGACGAAAATGAGGAAATTTCAGGTGATAGTTTAGATGAAAGTGATTATTAAATTGAAGGCGCCGCGAAAGATTTACCTACGTATGTAGCTAAAGATGGCACTGAATGGTCAAATATCCAATACATATAAAAGTTAGGAGATCTCCAACAAATATATTGAATGTTACTCCTGGTTTAACAGTCTACAATTTAGGAATTTCTAACATCAGAGATGCATTTTTGCTGTTTATTACGCTAGAAATCATAAATATTATTGTAACCCAGACAAACCGTAAGGCTACTGACTTCTATGAACAACACAATGCTGGCAACTCTTTGAAACCAAGAACATTTGTTCCAATTGAAGTATTGGCCTGTATGGGACTTTTACTTACAATTGATGCTTTCAAAAGTAGTAAGGAATCTGTCGACATGTTATGGTGTACCAATCCTGCCTACTGTAGGGCTATCATTCCAGCTACTATGTCTTGTAATCGTTACCACGAACTCACGCGATTTCTTCGTTTTGATAATTTCGAAACTAGAGAAGAAAGAAAAAAAGGCAAATTGGCTCCGATTAGAGAGATATTTGATATCTTCGTTGCAAAATGTAAAATGAGCTGCAATCCAGGTGCACATATATGTGTGAATGAACAGCTTGTTTCCTTTAGAGGTAAAGCTCTGTTTCGTGTGTATATGAAGAGCACACCAGAAAAATACAGGATCAAGATTTGGACCATGGCAGACTGCGATTCTGCATACATAATAAATATGCAGGTGTATGTGGGTAAAGCTTTGAATGCCATTAGATAGAATTGTCTGAGTATGAATTATGTGCACATTTCTTAGGAAAAAAAATAAGCAACCAAAACAGAACCAAGGAAAAAGAGTCGTGGTAGACTTAGTAAACTACTTACCAGGAGGACATGGACTAACCGCTGATAATTTTTTCACAACTCTGCAATTATCTGATAAACTTTGGCTGAAAGGAATGACCCTATATGATACCCTTAAGGAAAATAAAACGTTTATACCAAATGAATTGCTTCCTAGACCATGTTTGCGTTCAGAAACAATCGTACTCTGGTGTCATACGTGCCCAAACTAAATAAATCAGTAATATTGCTATCGAGCCAACACACCGATAATAAGGTAGGAAGAGAAAATGAAGACTATAAGCCTGATATTATATTGTCATACAACAAAACCAAAAGAGCTGTTGATGTAGGTGGTCAGCTAGCTCAACAATATTCAACACAAAAGAAGACCAACAGATGGCCCATGGCCATATTGTATCACATGCTGGATATAGCTGTCACCAATGCATTCAAGGTATTGATGTTCGTTAATCCCGACTGGGAAGAGAATGATAAAGATGCACGAAGAACATTTCTGCTCCAGTTGGGAAAGGACTTAGGAAAAGAAAACATCATTCGTCGTTACAACAACAAATATATACAACCCCAACTAAAAGAGCTTATGATACAAGTTGTGTCAGACGTACAAAGTAACCAACCCAGTATGAGCACAACAGCAACTACAACAAAAGTACAAGACCGTTGTCACCTTTGCGGCAGGAAACATGACAGAAAAACAAGGCAACAGTGTACCCTCTGCAAAAAGTTTGTTTCAGCATTCCTCAAAAAAAATTGTTTTGTCAAAATTGTAATGATGAATAAATGTTAACTTGTTAATAAATTATTGTATTTGATATTTTTGCCAATTAAAGTTTTTATCCACAGTATTGGTCTTACTAGATCTCAATAAGAGTCCAGTGTTTTCGCAATAACAAAAAATGGCTATTTTAATTTGTTATGGGGCTTAAAACACCTGGTAGTTATCGTAAGAAAAATAGGTTGGGAGGATGAGGATTAAACCTTTAACACCTAATTCCGTCCAGCTCCAACAGCCCACCGCCTAATGAATTATTGTTTTATAAATAAATTATAGCGGCTCAAATAACTTGCGATTTTTAGTTCTATGTTATCTACTATCCTTAGTTCTAAGTATTTTGTTACATTCATTCAAAGTAAATAAACATTATATGTCAATTATTGGCTTTTAATTAATTACTTTCGGAACGTGCAATTATGCTAAGACAAGAAATTCTTGCATTCTAGATAAATTTAGGCATTGTTTTTAACATCTTTGTGAATATTTTTATTTGTTAAATAAGAACAGTTCTCCTTCTTCATATTAAATACAAAGAATCAGGAACTTTCATTAAACAAATGTGGAAAACAAAGGGTGGATCGCTTACTGGTACAAAATGCGCATTTGAATAAATTATTTTTTTTTTTTTGGAATATAAAACTAAAATTAACTTTTGATGATAAGTATGTATACTATTTATACGTGCACTGTTAAACAGAAAGTTTCATTAATAAATATTATTTAGTTTTAAATCTAAACGAGTTAGAATTTCAAATACTGTTTAGGTGGCAGAGGTACGTACTTAATTAATTGCATAGGAATCTGACTTAACTAGCAATACAAAAATGAATTATCAGAAGTATGTGTAGTAAAACACTCACATTAACTTTTTCAAAAACGGCAATTTAATTGAAGAAAAAGATACATTCTAACCTTATAGTTTTGATTCTTTTAATTTTCATGTTCAATGAGCTTGATTTTCCTTTTAAAATTATAAATTTCGCTTTTTAAATTATTTATTGTTCAATAAGTAACTATTTTCTAGACAACACTTTTAACATCACCATTATTTGTTAAAAATAATTACTATTTACTAAAGGTCTTCTTTCCGAAATATTCGCGTAGGCGTACCGTTCTTAAATTTGCAACTACTCCAATTGTATGTCGGATAAGTTGCTGGTTTGAACACTTTGTCTTCTTAATTAAATAATTACAACAACATATTACACGTAACTATGTATTTTAACGAAACAAAAAGCTACCGAACAAGTGAACTGCATTACGTTACAAATACGAGTGATGCAACTGCAGGATACATGTGTACCTGTTTCAGACCCTTAAGCCCTACCCTGCGGGGGTGGCCGGAGACAGACCCAACATGCTACCGTGCACAACTACTGAGGACGATGGGAAACAGGCCCAACATGCCCCCGGACCTTGAAAGTTCCAGCTTTTAATAAAACAAATTTTACAAAATTAACATATGCTAAGCTATAACATTTACAAAATAAATGATATAAAAAAACAAATGTAAAGTTATTGCGATGATTGTCTATGATGCACAACACAAACTTAAACGAAACCTTACACTTGATCGTTCGGGAGAGGGCACAATTTGGAGAAGACACGCTTGACGATGCCACTGGTGGTTAGACTGTCGTCATTCTATTGACGTTGTCTTTCCCAAGATAAAGAGCAATAACTCGCCCTAGCTTCATAACAAGGGAGGCTGATGGTCAGCCTTCAAGAGGACAAGATCACGAGCCACTTTGATCGAGTCTGGAGACCAGATAAGTATTCCTGGTACCGTCTCCGCCAAAAATGCCTTAAGATTTGTTGAACTGTTTGGAATTGAGTTAATCGATTTCCTGGAACCGTAGAGACATCAGGATCGGGTACAGACACCAATAACCTTCCAATTTGAAAGCGAGCAGGAGTAAGAAGATCGAGGTCATCAGGATCGTCTGATAAGAGACACAACGGTCGTGAATTTAAAATTGACTATTCTTGCGTAAGAGGATACATTTTTTTAAATGTTAATGAAGCGTTACCCGCTATGCGCCTTATGTGATATTTCACAAACTTGACGATGGCTTTCAATAAACCACCAAAGTGTGGTGCATGCGGGGGATTGAAATGCCAATTTACTTCCAGATTGGAAGCTTGTTCAGGTATACCTTCGAGGTTCTTTCTCAGAAACGTACCCAATTTCTTTATTTCGGCATTTGCACGAAATTCTAAGAGAATCGCTTTTGTGGAGAAACATATAAAAACGGAAATGTAAGCCTTAGAAATTTTATACCCGCGACCCCTTTTATTTTTAAGCAGTATTGGACCAGCATATTGACGGACGTAATTAGGAATAGTGGCACGAACAACCCGACAGACACGAAAAGCATGAAGGACCGAAAAGACCACAACGCACGAACGGTTCGACAAATCCTTACGGCCCGACAGACCCGACAGATCCAAATGGGCCGATAAACCAGAAGGCTCGAGAAATACAAAAGGTTCAACAGGTTCAAGTGGCCCGACAGGCCCGAGAGGTTCGACAGGCCCCAACACCTCGAGAGGTCCGACAAGACGGAACGACCCGATTCACCAACCGTAGGCCTGAAAAGTCCAATAAATGTTTAAACTGAGGCCCGACCCGTCCATGCAGGCCGCTAACTTACAAATCATAATGTCATTAAATGTTTGAATATTCTGAGGAAAACGCTAAAAAAAACCTGCAAAAAGCTCAGTAAATCTACTCTAAACACTCGTAGACAGTAAATAACTAACAGATTATTAGTTCGAAACTACAAATTTTGTCATGCCATTCGAGACGTAGAAGAATCTTTAGATAATTTGTGGCCGTACACTAATTGTGCAAAAATTAGTTTAGAATCTGGAAATTGTTAAGTTTCAAATCTGAATTGGAAATTTGCAGATAGTAATGTCATCAAACGTCTGATTATTCTGAGGAAAGCATTGGAAATTCTGCAAAACACGCTAGAAATTAATTCTAAACACTCGCAGACACTAAATAACCACCAGATTATTAGTTCGGAATTACAGATTTCGTCGTGCCATTCGGGACGCAGAAGAATCTTGAAATCTTCGATGACTTACAGTAGAGTACTGCGCAGGCCGAAATTTCCAGGCCCGGCCCGACTCGCGACAAACTTGACGCGGCCCGAGAAAAACTTGGCAATTTCTTAATCGGCCCGACAGATCTGACAAAAAATCCTGAAGGGCCGAGAAGTCCAAAAGGTCCGACAGGCACGACAGACGTGTATGACCCGACAGGCCCGAAAGGTTTGACAGACCCGGGAAATCCAAACGACTCCGTGTACCCGAGAAGTTCAAAAGGCCTGAGTATTCGAGTTGCATATTCCTGAATATCAAGAAGAGATTCGAGGCTTGACAAGAGGATCACAACGCCATGAAGTTTAGGTGGCGGAAGTAAATGGTTCAAAAGTTATGGCCGATTTTGTGAGACGCCGGTTCCACCTATAAATGTATAACTTGTATTGAACTTCAAGGAGTTTTAAGATAGGAGCGATCCCTAATCCAACTTAAACCAAATTAACCTAACCTAATCTAACTTAACTTAAGCTAACCTAACTTTTTAACCGTTTATTTCCGTCATTTAAATTCGGCGGCGTTGTGATCCTCTCGGCAAGCCCGATCGAACGATACATCACTTGAATCTCTCTTCGATATCCAGGAGTACGAAACCCTAGCCATTGAAGGTCCGAGTGCTGCAAACACGAACAACCGAGGAATCCAAGAAGTCAAATAAGTCCAAACGCTCCAAACAGCCCGAGAGATCCTTATGGCCAAAAGGGTCGAACTGTCCGACAGGACCTAGAGATGCCGGAATAATCAAGAAGTCCACGAAGCCAGACAGGTCCAGATCCAAACGGCCCTATAAATTCGAAAAACTCGAAAGGTCCAAAAGGATCGAATGGTACGACAGAACAGAGAAACTGGAAGAGCCGAGAAATCCAAGAAGCCCGACAGCCCCGAACGACCCGACAAACCCGTATGGTCCGACAGGTCCCAATAGTTTGACAGGTCTGATTGACCAGACAAATATTCAAATTGTCCTCTGTTAGTTTCCAGGCAGGCGGTTATAAACACCTCTAGGCATTTGTAGAGTAATAATAATAATAATACCCGTTATTCATTGTTGC
Source organism: Ignelater luminosus (assembly GCA_011009095.1). Taxonomy (NCBI): domain Eukaryota; kingdom Metazoa; phylum Arthropoda; class Insecta; order Coleoptera; family Elateridae; genus Ignelater; species Ignelater luminosus. The sequence goes on from VTPC01002369.1 coordinate 21,859, forward strand.
AGGTCTTGTAAACTTTCTGGGAGTATTTGGTAAACCTTTACGACCTACACAACGCTACGGAAAATCTTTGTTCAACAATTCCCTGACGTTTATAGGAATGACGAGCTGATGTGCCATCATGCATCCAGATCAGTCCATTTCGCAGATTGAGTGTAAAATTGTCTATCAGTTCGTTATTGAATTGAAAATAATTTTCTCCATTAAGACGTTGTGGTGAAACGTGAGGTCCAATAGTGTTACCTGCTGGTACTTCTATCCAAACATTTAAAGAGAATCTAGCCTAGTTTCTAGACGGTCTTGTATAATGTGAATTTTCGTGAATCCGCTGAGGCATATTGTAACGATTAAAAATGACGTCTCTCCATCAGTCCACGGTATTTTTTATAGAAATTTTGATTCAGGTCGATCTATCGCAGTAGCCAGTTGCAGTAGTTAATGCAATTTCGATAATCATGAAGTGTTAACGACTAAACTGTACGAAAGTAGTACGCGTATAAAGAATCCGCTTTTAAGCCATGCGCGGTGGAATAACTAGGAATATTAAATCGACTACCAACTGATCTCGTACTACTGGGTTTTTCAGAAACACTTTGTACGAGGGTCGTTTGAAAAGTCCGTGCAAAAATAAAAACTACTTAATTGTTTGGGGTAAACCTTTTTTATTTTTCAACATAGTCTCCTTTTAGGCTTATACACTTCGTCCAACGCTGCTCTAGTTTGTTGATCCCTTCTGAATAATAGGATTTATCCAAGTCTGAAAAATAGCCATTCGTTTCTGCAATCACCTCCTCGTTTGAATAAAATCTTTTTCCCGCCAGATATTTCATCAAATTGGGGAACAAATAGTAGTCCGAGGGAGGCAAAGTCTGGAGAATAGGGGGGATGTGAAACGAGTTGGAACCCTATTTCCATTAATTTTACGACCACAACTGCTGAGGCGTGAGCTGGTGCGTTGTCGTGATGGAAAAGAACTTTTTTGTGGGCCAATCGTCCTTGCAACACTTCACACGATTTCGTTTTTGGTCAAGCGTGAGCAATCGCGGCACCCATCTTGCGGATAGCTTTGTCATGTCCAAATGTTGAAGCAAAATATTATGTACCCGTTCATTCGAGATGCCTACAGCACTAGCAATCTCACGCACCTTCACTCTTCTGCCATCCATCACCATATCGTGGATTTTATCAATGATTTCTGGAGTAGTAACCTCAACAGGGCGTCCAGAACGTTCAGCGTCACTTGTGCCCATATGGCCACTCCGAAAATTTTGAAACCACTTATAAACTGTTCTAATCGAAGGTGCAGAGTCACCATAATGTTTATCAAGCTTCTCTTTAGTCTCCTGGGGCGTTTTGCCTTTCATAAAGTAATGTTTAATCAACACACGAAATTCTTTTTCGTCCATTTTTTGAAAATCACTCGACTTCCTCGATTCAAACGAATGCCAAACACAAAGAAATATACCGATCTGGCTGAAACTTGGTGTGTGTTCTTCCAAGAGATGCTACTAACTAAACATAACCTCGAAATCTTCTCAAGTATTCAGCTTTAGCGACTTTACCATTTCCTTTTAAAACCCCATAAAACCCGGTACATATCGG
>VTPC01002370.1:0-25087 GCA_011009095.1 Ignelater luminosus
CAATCTAATAACAAACACGAGTAAGTAAGTTGTTCAGGTGTATGTTTTTGAAAATTGACGTAGTTGTTACTCGCCCGCCGTGAAGATAAACATTCTTGCAATATTCTTATACTTTAACTTCGACTATACTTAAACTGCATCCATTATAAGTGTTTTATACTTTTTGCAGATTCCTTCCTAAGTGTTTACTTCATCTACCTTTAACAATAATAATAATAATAATAATAATAATAATAATAATAAAGATTCGCCACTTACGGAGTAATTACATTTTCATGTAAAAAAACAAGACAATACATAAAAGAAAGAAATGCTACAAACAAGGTTTGACCAATATGGCGAGCAGTACATTATTTCTGAGTGGTTATTGCAATCCACTAAGTTGACTACAACAATAATTATTGCCAATATAAAATAAAACAAATTGAATGCACATCATAACAATGAGCTGACCTGTTTTAAAACGATTTTAAAACAAATTCTATTTATAATACATCAATTGAATTGTTGATCTGGGTTTTAAAATGATTCGAAGATAAATGAAGAATATCAAGGTCTGATGATAAATTATTAAATACCTTCGCCATTACTATAATTGAAAAATTAGTTTATAAGTAAACAAAATTCCATTTCATTCCAATCTGAGTCAATAAACTTGATAAGTAATGCATCAGTGTACGTAATTATACGCCAATTTACAAAGAAATCATATCATAACTTATTTCATCTGTGTTCTAATAGGTCGATATCATAATAAAATAGATATTGAACTATCATAGAATAATTATGCTAAATTTGTTTTTATTTCTTTGCATACAAAGGGAATTATGCGTATGGGAAAAATTTGTGTTCCTAATTAAAACCTCAAGAGTCTTGAAGCTGAATTAACTGTACATTTCATATAAAAGTTAAAAGTAAGCAAAAATGATATTTAAGTTTTTATACATGCTTTCATTATCACGATCAACTGAATAATTCAAGTGTTAATTAATTAAGCAATGAACATTCGAATAACAAAGTCAGTAATTGCTGGCAGTCCTTATCCTTCTTAACTACTATGAATAATTTTGAATCTGCAAATAGAGGTTTACGCGAATTTTATGTATTTTGCCTATATATCATTAATAAATGTTATGAATAACAAAGGTCCAAAAATGCTACCCGGTGGGACTCCTGAAAAACCTAGAAAATCATCTAAATCGATCCGTTACAACTAACATAATGTTCTATTTTAAAATTAATTAATTAATTAATCTTTTTAGGCCACTTGAGCAGAAACATCGTCTTGAAGCCACGTTTCAGATACGGGGATTAAATTATGCTCGCCATCTAACACATTTATCATTTCTATTCACATTTTGTTATTGTAAGTCGTTCCCTTTTCTTTCATTTTGGTATGTCACTTTACTTCGTGTTGGTTTTTATAATTTTCATTTTCCTAATCATAATTTTTAACTTTACTATTTTAAGGTACTTATTTTTAGTTTTCTCAAACTTCAAGTTTTTTGACGTTTCAGCTCATTTTTAGTTGTATTTTGTGTTTTTTTATCTATACTTTGTTATGACTTATTTTTTATATTTCCTTTTGATAAGCTATTATCTTTACTGTCTTAGTAATCCAGGACACTGCTTATCATGATCAATTTGTCTTCAGCGGTTGCCTCAGGAATAAAGTCAAAAACCAAGTATGGCATATCCGGCTTTTAATCCTATATAGGCACGTTTTATTACATTAGCCATAGTTACAAGTTGTGATAGTTAAGAAAACTATTACATAGTACCGCAACTAAACTAGTATATCGGTTTCTGAGTCATCTATGTATCTTCGTCTTTTCCATATAAACACGCATCTGATTGTGCACTAAAAGATGATCATTTCCTACAGGTAGCGATTTAGCTAATTAAACTTAAACTTTTCTTTAAAATTGATCTATTTTGCTGTTTCAAAAGCAATTTCCCTAACATGGAAAATTTCATTCTTCATCATAACCTTCTAAATGTAAAACTTATTCCCTAATAATATACGTCATACTTAAATAATGCGTATTTGTTTACCTACTCACTCTGTATATACATTTTTAATTACTCAGCAGTAATCTGACGTAAAACCTTTTTAAGTTCATCCTTAGTTTACTAATCTTTGACCTATGCGTATGTAACCGTCAAATACTGACATAATTTATTGTTAATTTCAAATCATCAAAAACAATGCTCCGTTAGCGTAAAGAACAAATTGCAAAATAAAGTTATATTCTTTATTATAATTCTGAGAAATACTACACTGTGTTTATAAAAAGTCAACCTAACGATAATTTCCGAAAATTGATTACCACTTTAGGGCCTAGATAATCTAAATCGGAGTTAATTATTTTACATCAGAAATAATGTAGAAATCAAATTAAAATTAATATAACTACATATCTTGAATAGTATACAAGACGGTACTTAAAATACAACAAATAAAATGAAGTTTATTACTTATGTAATAAAACATTGTCTCTGTATAAAAAACAAAATTAACTACTCAAGTGGGTATTACTTATTAGAAAAGTAACTTCAATAACAAATTGTTAAGACTTTAACCATTCATCTTCTAGAGCTTCCGAAGCAGTAGCACGTGCTTCGGGATCAGGTTCAATTAACTTCATCAGAAACCCTTCTAATAACCTTGCATCTATAAATTTCCAGTTAAACTTTTGAACAAAGCAGTCACTTATTCTCCAGTGTATCAGCGATTCTTTCTTAATTTTCTTCAATTCACCAGTCATTTCATCAAAGAACTCTTTGGATTGTTTGCCTCTCAATGCAATGCGTTTTGGTATTCCATTACAGACTCTCCATATTAGACCCAAATGATAGTGTGCTAACGGGCAGTTTTGGGAATTTTTCACATAAAACAAATGCATGCCAGTGGAAAATTCAAACGTCAAGCAACCTACTGACCATAGATCAACTGGAAAACTATATTCGGCGTCGATAATGACTTCCGGAGCTCGATATGAAATTGCTTGAATTGTCCCATGTTGTCCTTCCCTGTTGTAGCGCGCATTTCCAAAATCTGCTATTTTAATTTCAATAGCAATATTAGTGTTTACTGAAGAAAATGCGGCATTGTGATTTTTCTTGAAAACCTTCTTTTTAATACCACATCTACGCCCGGTTTTATTTCTTTGAGTCAACGATTTGTTCTGTTTCCGTAAACCAAAAGAACTCAAAGAAGATTTAGGCAAAGACACGCCAAGTTTATTGAACCATTCAGCATACGTAACGATGCTGGAGACATGAGACCTGTTAACAGTCACCATGATATTGTCCAATTTAAGATCTGCATGAACAATATTGCACTTTTCATGAAGATATTTGAGTCCCTCAAGAATCTGCTTGACAATCATTTTAACAAGCTCTTGATGGAAACCACAAAAGTCATTCTGTTTCAATAGATCAAACAAAGTTGGTCCCATCACTTCAAAAGTCATACAGACATGCTCCCCATTTAAACTACTTTCAATAAAATAATCATGTAAAAGTATTATTCTGTTATATCCAACTTCGCTAGAATCTCCGTTATTAATGTGATGTAAAATGTTAACTTCGTTGTATGCCATACGTTGATATTTAGTGGAACCTTTTGTAACCTTTAGCGCAAAGCAAGCTTGCTCATTTGATTTATCTTTGCAAAACCAAACTGTTGAAAACTGCCCTTTGCCTAGTTTCTGTAAGATTTCATATTGTTTGTCTGACCCAACTGTTTGATTAACAGCTATTGGCATGTGACCACCTGGTGAGTATTCGGAAAGGTTTACTGCACTGTTGTCTTGATCATTATCAAAAATCTCGAGAACATCTTCAGTAATCTTTGTTATTAATTTCTTCAAAGGCGACTTGAATCGTGAGGAAGCCATTTGAATAGTTGCCGATAACTAGTAATTAAAGAAAAAAATCTAAGTTTGCAAGAATCGTTAATGTAAAATTTAGATATGTATTTTAGAACGAATGTTATAATTTTTATGCACAACTAATGGTGAGTAAGTAAAATGTGTAAAGTCCAAAATAAAAATCTCCGTAATTGCAACAGTAGAAAAGATTTACACAATGTTTAGTATGAAGTAATAATTCGTATAAAATTTATTTTCAAATCTATATGCATTTCTTATTTTCAGTACACTACTGGGAGCTCATGAAAAAGAAATGAAATTTGCGCCATTCTGCGATTGCAGTATAAACAATTAAAATATCAAAAAACATCTTTTAGAAAATTAGGCAAATAAAAAAGTTACTGTAGTATAACACGTGTAAATGTATAGTTAGATATTAATTCAATACTAAACACAAAGCGTTATAGCAGATACAGTTTTGATGCTAATACACGTGGCGAAGACCTTTTTGTTTAAAAATACTGCTAACAAAATAAATAATTCGATCTAAAGTGCATTAATTCTCTAATACAGCTACACTCTATAGATATAGGGTAGCACGGACATACAAAAAGTATTTATCTTAGTCTCTGAGTAGAATATATTTTTTCCAAATTCTAGCAATATTAAAATTTAATTTATGATTTCTATCTTTTTAACATCACGAAAACAACGTGCAGTATTAAAATATGTGGTTTTCACTACACGGCACCTGCTATTATGTTTATCTCATTTGTCAAGATTTATCATAAACAAAGATGTGTAATAGTGCAACCACGCCATTTCATAGAATGCAGGTTACGTACGCCACTATTGAAAACACAGTTACGTCGTTTTTAAAATCTACAAGCAATTTAATGGCAAAGATTATACTTGTGTTTTTCTTATAAAATGTTTTCAAGTAAAACAGCATTTTCTGAAGAAATGCAAGCAAGAAACCCTGTATGAAGTTTGATATTGCATAACTTTGGCAAATTTGATCTTACTCGTAAACGATGTATTTTCTGAGAGAAGTATAAAAGCAATGTTTATTACTAAACTGTTAGTAGATCTAAAAAAAAATATACTTTTTGATAGTGAGTAATATGCATTTTCTGAAAAAAAAGATGGCTCTACATCTACGCTTGTGATAGATGTGTCGATAACTGAAATCTGCATACAGAGTGTCAACTTGAAAAGTTTCAATGGGTTGTATGTCAAAAACTAGAAGAAAAATCAAAAATCATCTAGAATCCTTTCGGTAATATGGAGGAGGAAGTAGAATGATGAGATACGTTACCCTCTTTCACCTAACCTTTCGTGTAAACAAAATTCAAATCGGTCTACTTGATCCAAAGCTATAGCACAAAACATAATGTTTTAATTCTGAATATAAATTGCGTTTCGAGTCATTTTTGATATCTTTTCTAGTTCAGGCATATAATCCATTGCAACCTTTCAGATTGACTCCCTGTATCATAGTAGAAACTGTAGAGTAAGAATTATACAGGGTGTAATTAAAATGGCTTAAGAAAGTAGACGTTATCCACAAACGGCGCAGATGGTTTTTAATCTTCTAAAATTATTCATCCGCGACTAAACCCTAAATTAAAAAAATTAAATGCGAGTGGCCACGCATGGCCTTTAAATTACAAACAGCGTTGAATGTATCTAAATACTTTTGGTGTGTCTTAGAGAGCAACTAGTTACTTTTCCCAGTTTAGTATCGGTACATTTCTTGTGTATTTGATAGAAGGATCTAGATACACATCAATTACAATTTTATTTTGTGATTTCATGGAATAGAAATCTAAAATTAGTGGCATTGTCTCAGATTTAAACAGCAGAGGCCAGAACTGTGAATATGATCTCATGCAGCACAAAAGGTTTCAGACCTGTTTCTGAAGTGTTTCAGTCTTTCTGATGTCTTTATATAACCTTTCAAGAACATATCTGGAACGTTTGTGCTGTATGGGGTGTCATTAATCATAGAATCAAATAAAATCAAATAAATCTTATGCTGGAATTTGTAAATTGGTTTTTTCCTTTACAGGTATAACGTTAACAATAACAACAATGCATCTTAATGGGTATCTAGATATATTTTTTCAGTCATTATATCTATATCTATTTACTTAAAAAAAAAAAGTATCTGTATCTGTACCTACATAGATACAAATTCCACTCAGTATCTGCATCTGTAACTATATAGATAATAGTTTGATATAGCTACCCTTAGGATTTAACTTCTACAGTAGAAATTCAACCTTACCTATGCATGTATATCCATTCAGAGAATCAAAAAACACCTGCGGAAGGCCTCTCCGATGCCAAACACTTAAAAATGTTTTAAAAAACTTTGAAAACCGACGAATTTGACGCTTCACAAGTACAGCGACTGCCATGATACCATAATATTGTGGCTACGTTCCTACTACACCCCGCTAGTGTACCAACCGACAGTACCACAACCCAATTTTCCTAAATCACCTGGAGGACATTGACCCCGCGCAAGCATGAATGAATTCATTCATTCAATTTGGCCCCCCACAAGATTGTGGTGGAATTCTTAAAAATTGAATGTTTAACTGCTTCTAGCCTAACCACCCCCTCGCTTCGGCCTCCCCCGAACTTTGGTGTGGAATTTTTATACGCGGGTCATGTTGCAGTAGTGGATTGGTAGTGTGTGTGCAGTAGCTGATTCAGTTGCCAACTCCATTGTTTCAATCGCGAAACATAACCTCAGATGTGGTTAAAAATAGTGTTTGGTTTTCGTTGGTTTCACTAAAACTCCATTAATTGTCTTTACCTCCGGCTACCTAATTCTGTTCTGTGAGTAATTCTCTACCTGCTAATACCAGAAACTTGCTCCGAAAACGGCGTTTTCTTAGGGGTAGCTATATCAAACAATTACTACTAGATATTTAAAAGAAAAATGTTTCTGTTACAACACTGCTTACAAAATACAATAATAATCCAATAAAATAAGGATTAAACCTCGGAATGAAAGATACAAAGCTGAAAATCTGCATAGACCTTTGTCTCGACGTTCTAAAGACGGGCTGGAAAGTCTGTAAGATATCGTGTCCGATAGTCAAGATATCAAAGATTGAAGGTCACGAAAATCGGTTTTATGCACATATTTTGCATTCCATGCCTCCCATTAATTGGAGGTTATTACAAAACTTGTAGAGCATAACATTCTCTACAAGGCTGATTCTATGCATTTTTCTGTACGATTAGTCGTTTTCGAAATATGGTAGAGCGCAGAGAGTGGGAAGCGCGCATCCGTTTATAGGTTAACGCTATGTAAACTGCAGAGCCAGATGCACAGTACACTTTACAAAGTTAATTATATGAAGAAATATGCTTATTATTGTTTGAAGTAGAATGCGAGACGGGCTCTTTTGACATTGTATCCTCGATAGGCCTAATCCATGTTGTACTAATGTAATGCAATACACAACCTCCTAGTGAATAGTATCACAAGCTATCTCTGAATACCATCACCAGTAGGCATCCATCTTCGTTGTCATCCTCTTTTTCTTATCGCCCAAATTCAATTTCTGGATCCTTATCGTCATCCTCACTTTCCGTCACATGGGATTCTAAAACCTCAAGCCTCTCAGGAGCAAATTCATTTTCTGTATCAAAATCATTTGATATTGATGAGGCATTGAAACATGCTTGTCCGTGACACTGATTACAAACTGTAGAGCACTGCAACTCTACTTTCCTACATCCACAGTTCATGCCACAACCTTTGTTGAAGTTGCAGAAGATTCTATTCAATAGTTCGTCCGGTGCTGGTGGCAATAATGTTGTCGACTTTAAGATCTTGTTCTTTAGATCCCAGCCCCAGCTTTCAGGTTGTCCCTAACCAGTCTGGATCTGGAAGGAGGCCCGATACATATGCTGGCGAGCTGCTGCACTTGTAGATGCAAGAGATGATAATTCCAATGGTCTGTTGACTCTTGTTGATTTGATGAATTGTGCGTACCTTAAATTGTCAATACAGTGTTCCGACCTTGAAGCATTATATATTGCTAAAAGAACATTTATTCCATTTTCAAATAATGTATTTAGAGGGCAGTTTTCCTGCTGGAATAATTGAGCTGACTGGTACAAATCGAGGTTTTTCTCGATCATTTTTATAATTTGCAGTTTTCCTTTGTTAAACAGGGCAGATGTTGTATCGCATTCACTGATGCATCCGCATTACTTATAATGTATTTAAAATATTTAATTTCAATAACAGTTTGTTAACTTTAATAATGACAATAATAATATCTTATTATGTAACTAACTTCGTAAAGCGTACTACGCATCTGGCTTCGCAGTTTACATAGCGTTAACCTATAAACGGATGTGCGCTTCCCACTCTCCGCGCTCTATCTCCAAAACGACTAATCATACAGCCAAATGCATAGAACCATACTTGTAGAGAATGTTATGCTCTACAAGTTTTGTAATAACCTCCAACGATATACGAGCCATAGGAAGCGAGATATTTGTAAAAAACCGATCTTCGTGACCTTTGATATCTTGCCTAGCGGACACGATATCTTATAAGACTTTTTAGCCCGTCTTTAGAACATCGAGACAAAGGTCTATGCAAATTTTCAGCTTTGTGTCTTTCATTTCGAGGTTTGGCCTTAATTTCGCTTTATTTTGCTGGACTATAATTGTTATGTCAATAAGAAAGGGTTACATGCGTAGCAGCTGCATAAAGAAAGAATCATTTTAAGCTTAACTGTTCTGCTATAATCTTGCTTTAAATACTTGCCAATTTCATGTAAACAATAATTTAGTAGGAAAATGGAAAAAATTCTTATGTTCATACTTTGAACGGTAAACTGTATTTCTAAAAATAAATTTATACGTACCTTGAAATCTAGAAAATGTTATCTAAAGTTTTATTAAAACTGTTCAAGTATAATTAATCACTTCAAAAAAGAAGTCTGTCATAATTTTATCACTACTGTCAGTTTTTGTATTTTTAGTACTTTGTTTATACTTTTATGTTACTTTCAATTATACTCGGTATAATAAGAGATTTGTGAATGTGTTTTATTAAAACCTCATTAGGTTATGAACACCAGCAATTAAAAGTGCATAAAACAGAAAGTGTTGAAAAGAAGTTGTGCGTTTCGTGTGTGTGTCAATGTGCAAAGTATTGTTGAGGTTAGTTTGAATTCTGGAAAACTGTTTTTGATCAACTTTGATAAAAAGAAAGAAATATGACAGGAGTTGACAAAGTTGTCATTGAAAAGTTGTCGGGTGTGTCTAATTAGACTAAATGGAAAATATTAATTAGTTTGCTTTTAAAAAAAGCCTAATTCATTGATATTGTCAATGGTGATCAAGACAAACCTGTAGTGCCTGCAGCCGAAGCATCAGATACTACCTATTTAACTGATTTAAAGAAATGAGAATTTGTAGATGCTGAGGCAATGCTGTGCATTATGATAATCAACTTTGGTCATGACTTGTACTAGTGCCAAAGAAGTATGGGCTAGTCTGATTTTAGTTTTCGAGCAAAGCAGTGAACAACGTGTAAGGTTATTTTCAAATTCGCACCAAATCCGCCCCTGTCTTTCAATTTCGTTCAGGTATTTGTTTTCCTGACGCGTAATATTTAAATTATTTCATTCTATAAACGAATGTTTGTTACAACGTTATTCTAAAGAATTGATAACTTTGTGGTCTCGACTTCTGGGCTCCGGTAGACGTGCTTTTTGCTATTTTCCAATATCAAATTCCTGGAATCTTAGTCGCAAAAATTGGAGTTACACAGTCTCGATTGAGCCAGGTTTAAGCTGGTAAATCTATGATGGGAATTTTCCATTGTCTCATAAGAATATTTATATTTTGACCTGTTAGGGCGTGCATCTGACTTTCGAACCCCACTCCAGTAAGTACACATTGCGCCACAGGAGATGCAGAGTGAATAGGCATTAGGTTGATAGCTGCGTACTCGAACCAACGTACTGGTTAATTTTCGGCGTCACCCATACAAATCAGAAGTGGTTGCAAACCGAATTTAATTGAAGCGATTCTCTTAGTAAAAGAGAGATCGGACTCGAGAAATCCTATTTCGTCGGGTCTTTGTCGTGTTATTCACGGAGGAAAGCCGGTTTGTTTACCGAAAAGCGGTGCTTTAGAAGCTTTGTTATTGTGGAAAGCGTTTTTGCTTCAGTTACAGTTACGCTGGTATTTCCCAGGAAATAAAAATTGTAGAGGGTAGAAACGCAACAATTTTGGTCCCGTTGGTGCAACGTTAAAGGGTCTGTCGAGAACAGAAACTGCCCGCCTCGTAAAGACTTGAATTGTGTGTGTGTTTTACATCTTGGAAGCTCCGTGATCCGAATGAACTAAGTAAACTTAAAGAGCGTTTGAGACTCAAAGTGGTTTTAGTTATTTTTAAAGTTTGTGTATAAACACTTGGATTTTGTTCTTGTGTTTCTTGGTCAAAGTTAATAAAAGTGAGTGTTCTCTGGAATCTAAGTTTCCTTGAACATTGGTGGGATCTGGCTAGAACGTGGAATTTTGCATCGGATATCACTTCGTTGGAGAATCAGAAACCTGCACATATCACCTGGAAGAAACATTGCCGTTATAGTAAGAAAGACCTGTTTTGTTTTGTTATTTGAGTTTTAATTATTGTTTCATTTGATAAAAGACTAGGAGAACGTGGAATTTGTGAAATATTCCATACGAAAACCTTGCTTAGGCAAGTTTAGTTTCGTATCTTCTCATTGAATTATAATAGTTACGAGTAATATTTTTAACTAATTTGTAACAGGAACGTTCCCAGGTAATCTTAGCTGGTGTTTGTTAAATTGTTGTTACTTAAAAATGTATTGTCAAGTTTATCCTGTTTTAATTAATTTAATATCTAGATTTTGGCCTTTTGTTCCATATTTTGAAATTTTAACGTAACAGAATCCTTTTCTTTTTGTTTATTGTAATAACTTGTTTTTATTGTTATTTTCTCATCATTTGTTTATCAACTTTGTTCTCCAGTAAAGATATCAATTCATACCTTCAATTGATATTCCTTTGTAGTGTTATTTTGTTATTTTTATATTCTTGTTTATGTGTGATTAACCCATTTTTATTATTGTTTTAATAAATGTAAGAAAGGTCGATTATTTACATTTTTGTTTTCTTTGTAAGTGGATCTCTGGTCCGGACAAGCAGCGTTTATTTCGTTACTTTGTTCGTTTGGCTATTAAAAAGCACGGTGGTGCTTAGTCTAAATTTCAGTTAAAGGTCAGATACCTTTGTTCAAGAGAGAAGTAAATATTAAACTGGTATTTCTTTCTTGGATCTTCTCTTTTGAAAAAGAAGGAAGTCTTCAGAGGACTTCCTTGTCAAAATTGATTAAGACAAATCAAGTGTTTATACAGTTTTTTTATTTCGTGTTGAGTCTCAATTGTGAAACGTTAAAGCGAGTTTTAATAAAGCTTCCACGAGGTAAGTTACACACAGGGTGAGGTTTCGCAAGAAGCCTATATACAGGGTGTCGGATTCACGAGTAGTCGCGTGACCGACCATCAGAACCCTTCGATCTACGACTGCTGGCGCCCTCTTTTGTGAACATCTATTAGTTTAATAAGAATTTTGGAAGTCGGTGAGCTTCTCTTTGTGTGAGATTAGGTAAGTTCATTTGAGAATCCACCCCATCTGCGGCATGAGCTACGGGATTTAACATCTACCATTGGTCTGGACGGGACTTGTGCATACTTTTGAGCATCTTCCCGTTACAAACGGTTAGACCGGTTGTTAGAAGGATTTTTTAGATGGGGCTGAGATGCAACTGAGGATATTGCTACTCGTGTTGCAAAATTGCAAAAACATTTTACTGAACTTAATTCAGCTTTAAAGAAGGAAAAGGAAAATCAATTAAGCGACAGAACTTTGATAGCACGAATTTTGTATACTCTAGGGCCACACTTTAGAGAGTTCGAAAATGTGTGGGAGGCTATGTCTAGTTCGGATCGCGTAGAACAACTGGAAGCTATTAAGCAACGTGATAGTGTAGAGGTGCAAAAGGCAGCTTTCTTGTCACAAACTCAGAACAAACCAAACAACTACTTGTTGATGGCGATATAAAACAAAAGCGAAGTTCGAAGAGCAAAAACGTCAAATGTTTTCGTCGTAAAAAAAAGAAAACATTTATCCTCTGCTTGTCCAGACAAGGCTGATGAAAAGTTGAATGAAAATGTGTCTAAGTTTCGTATGTAGCAGTACAACGAGCGCTACAAATTGGATTGCTGTTACCGAAGCGGGGACTCATATAACTTTTACTTTGTAATATACAAACCTTTTGTGGTGCTTTGTCTCATGCATGGCTTTTGTAATGACTCAACGTCTGTCGCCTTGAGTTAAGGTGATATTACAATTGAAGTTAACATTGATGGAACCTTGATCCGAACGACTTTGGAAAATGTCTGGTATGCTCCAGATGCAACTCGAAATTTGTTTTCGATCAGGAAAGCAACATCCAAGGATAATATGTTTTGAGCAGATGTTAAAGATTGTACATTTACTTTCAATGAAGAAGTGACTTTGACTGGTCGTCTAGTAAGCTAACTGTTTATCTTAGACCTGAAAGTTGTAACAGCAGAGGCTGTGTACCTTGCCCTGGTATTAGTTTGCAGTTATGGCATGAACGACTAGGTCATCAGAACAAACGCCATGTGAAGAATGTAATGAGTCGTTATGGGGTTAATCTGACTGGAGATGAATATTGTGATAGGCAAGGCTTACAGAGATCCACTTCGCAGTAGGCCTGATCCTCCTAAAGAACCAGGAGCAGGCTTAAGTGCAGATATCTGTGGACCAATGGAGGCAACCTCTTTTGGTGGAAATCGTTACTTTGCACTATTTAAGGACGACTATAGTAAGTACCGACGTATATTCTTCTTGACACACAAGAATGAATTGGCTGACTGTTTGAAAATATTTCTGTCTGAAGCCAAGCAGAAAGGAATTTAAGTTAAGATTTTGCGCTGTGATACCGGAAGCGAATTCATGTCACGTGAGACAATGAAAGTTGTTCGTGAAAATGGAGTTGAAGTTCTAACTAATGCTTCTTACTACCCTGAACAGAATGGGTCTGTAGAGAGGGCAAATAATACAATAGTTGAGTCTGCGCGCCCTTTGTTGCAAAGTTGCGATCTACCTCAAAAAGTATGCCAGGCATTCTAGTTGGTTATCATGGTCTTAGGGATGGCTGGATATAGGGTCTATGTTCCTAGTAAGAAAAGAACCTGTATAACTCATGATGTAGTGTTTAAGCAAGAAAGAGCAGTGGCTGAAGACAAATTGACAATCAAAGAGATCTTTTGCTTTGAGATACATGATGAAAAAGAAAGCAGTGTCACTTCAGAGACAGAAGAAATTCTCAATCCTCCTATGAAAGATAATAACATAAAACGCAGTAATAGAGTTAAGAAGCTCCCGTCGTATTTAAGTAATTATGTTCTTCTGGCAAAAGGTGCTTCAACTGTTCAGCAAGCTTTGAAATCTGAAGAGGCTGACTTGTGGCGTAAAGTTATAAAGAGTGGCTGAGTCAAATACGTGGACACTGGTCGATCCTCCTCAAGGCAAGAAAATAATTTCAAATAGTTGGATTTTAAAAACCAAACTATAGACATAAATGGAGAAACTGCCAGATACAAAGCAAGGCTGGTGGCTAGGGGCCATATTCAACAAAAAGATATAGACTTCGATCAAACGTTCAGTCCAGTTGCTACGTTTGATACTATACGTACTCTAATAGCAGTTGCCGCTACAGAATCATATGACCTGCGCAATTTGATATTCAGACTGCTTTTCTGTATGGTAAACTTGAAGATGAAGTTATGCAACAACCTGAATGTTTTCATGATGGAACAGAACGTGTTTGTAAATTGAATAGGAGTCTGTACGGGCTTACACAATCGCCGCGCTGTTAGAACAAGACATTTTTTAAACATATGAAGAAGTTGGGATTTTACGTAAGTCAAGCAAATCCTTGTCTCTTTATTAAAAATTGTGACAAACGCAAGCTGATGATTGCCGTCTATGTTGATGATGGAATCATAATTGGAGACAGAAGGATGTTTAAGAATTCTTAGAAAAGCTAAAACTGGAATTTAAAATAACAATTGAGACTTTAGAAGGCTTCTTGGGAATGCAAATCAAGAATTGTGCATATCAGGAAGCTTACATTAATCAGTTATGGAGAAAGTTCAATGTGAATGATGCTAAGTTCGTCTTTACTCCATGTGAGAAGAGAAGTACTCTTGATTTCCATCTCTCGATGAGAAAGTGCCTTATAAAGAAGCTGTGGGTAGTCTATTTTTTCTAGCCAAGTCAACACGCCCGGATATTTCATATGCCGTCAGTACTGTTTCTTAAGTGTTGGATTGTCCGAAACAGTCAGACTGGGTAGCCGTAAAACGTATACTGAAATATTTGGCCGGAGCACGCCAGTTAAAACTGACTTGTTATAATGATGCGGACTTTGCAAATGATGACAAGATGCGTCGTTTTAGAATAGGGATTGCAACTACCTTAGGAGGAGGAGCAGTCACTTGAGTGAGCCGAGAGCAACAAACAACTACCCTAAGCACAACAGAAGCTAAATACATTGTCGCAAGTAAGGCTGCTAAAGAGTTGGTATAATTGAGTCGCTTATTGAGAGAAGTTGGCAATCTGAAAGAAGTTCCAAAACTTCTAGTGGATAATGCAGGTACTATACGGCTTATAAAAACCAAACATATTGAAGTACGCTACCACTTTGCACGGCAAAAACTACAAGAAGGGACCTTTCCCACTGACTATTGCTGCTATTGACAGGACTAATTGGCAGATTTCCTGACCAAGCCATTAAGTGCAAGACCTTTTAAAAACAATTGACAGTTTCTTATGGGGGTTCTGAGTTTGGAGGGGGAGTGTTGAAGTATATAAAAAAAAGAAGTCTGTCAATTTTTTTAATAGGTACTGTCAGTTTTTGTATTTTCAGTACTTTGTTCACACTTTTATTTTACTTTCAGTTATACTCTGTATAATAAGGGGTTTGTGAATGTAGTTTATTAAAACCTCATTAAAAACCTGTCTTGTTTATGATTTTGATTTTAGATATACAGTATGTAAAGCGATGGGGTATACTAGAGGGAAAACTTTTTTAATACTGGTCTTAGGACAAAATGCCACTCTTGATAAAATTATCTGTTTGTTGCAAAACATCCGATAATGGTAATATAATTTCGATGTTATCAACAATTATGAAAAAAAAAATTTTAAAAACGCATTATTTTAGAATAAAAAACGACTAAGATCCAAATTTGTTCAAAAATCAGATTGCCATGTCTCAAGCTAAGACCAATATTTAAAAAGTTTTCCCTCTTACATACCCCATCGCTTTACATACTGTATTACAATTGGTATTATAAACGTCTATATCAATTAATCAAGTTTTTATTTGTTTTCTATTTTAAACTTTGTTAATAATAATAATAATAAAAATTACAGCATTGCAGCCTTTTTTCCGGCTTTTATTGCTTGTCAATTGTACTTACAATTAGAAGCGTAAAATACAAAAACTGAGTAATAAATAAGCAAGTAAAGACAGAAAAAAAGACAGAAAAGCGTTGTTGCTAGATTTCAGATTTTAATAGATGACGAAGATTTATATCGTATGTTTTAAGGTCCCTTGCTCAAGAATAAAAAGAGTTTGGAAATTCTAAATACACATTACTCTATCATTATGTGTAAGGGATCATCACCATGTGGCGTTTGTGCGGCATTTTATTTATACCCTGTATAAACAATTTCATTTTAATATTGCACGTTGCTTCTGAGGTAGAAAAACAAGAAATCAAGTTAAATTTTGATATGGCAGAACTTCAGAAAATTTAATTTTACTTACAAGCGGTGCATCTCATGAAGAAAATACAACGGCATTCTTTGTCCCTAAATTACTCGCACACTTCAAAAACGAAGCAATTTTCTTTTTAGTGGCGTAGCATTTCCGTTCAAAAACAAATAAGGAGTTTGTATATATAGCATGAAGTAATGCTTGTTTTTTATAAAGTCTTTTATAAAATTAATATATTGTTCATGTTACTTAAAAGATGCCCGTAATCAATATTATTTGTAATTTTTAAGATTCCTGTAATTGATGAAAATAAAAAATACGAGGGCGGTTCAGTAAGTACCCGTGTTTGACGACAGAAGGCGTTCCTGAGGGAAGTTGGTGTTATCATCGTGTGCTGCCATCTATCAAACGACGGTATAACAAATTGCAGACTGATTGATAGGTTAGTTTGGATTTGACAGCCATTTGAGTAAGACGTGTTTCGTGATTTTAGCTAAGATGGAAAAAGAGCAGTATCGTTCGGTAATTCGCTTTCTGTTTTTGGATGGGAAAAAATGCGAGGAGATAAAAGCAAAGTTGGATGCTGTTTATGGGGACACTTCGCCATCTATGACCACAGTTAGATATTGGTTCAACGAATTTAAACGTGGGCGAACATCCGTTTTTGATGAGGAGCGACCAGGACGCCCGGCAGACGTGGTTACCGAGGAAATCATTCAAAAAGTCCACGACATGATTCTCGCTGATCGACGAACGAAAGTGCATGAAGTAGCAGAGGCCGTAGGTGTGTCGACCGGAACGGCAATTAATATTTTACATGATAAGTTGTCGGCGCGATGGGTGCCGCGATTGCTAACAGTGGACAACAAGCGGATGCGGCTGTTAACTTCGAAGCAGTGTTTGGAGCAATTTAAGCGAAATCCGAAGGAGTTTTTGCGTCGAGTTGTCACCGTTGATGAAACCTGGATTCATCATTACACACCAGAAACTAAGCAACAATCAAAGCAATGGATTTCTCCCGGTGAATCTGCTCCAAAGAAGGCGAAGATGGTTCCATCGGCCGGAAAGGTCGTGGCGACGATTTTTTTGGATGCGAACGGCGTCATCCTCATGGATTTTTTAGAAAAAGGAAGAACGATCACTGGACAATACTACAGTGAGTTATTAGACAGCTTCGACAAAAAATTGAAGGAGACACGGCCGCATTTGGCGAAAAAGAAGGTGCTGTTTCACCCGATAACGCACCAGCACATTCATCCGGAGTTGTCCCCGCCAAACTGCATGAATTGCGTTATGAATTGCTGCCGCACCCCCCGTATTCACCCGATCTGGTTCCCTGCGACTTTTTCTTGATTCCTAACATGAAGAAATGGCTCGCGGGAAAAAATTTAGCTCAAACGAGGAAGTCATCGCCGAGATAGAGGCGTATTTTGGAGAGTTCGACAAATCCTATTTTTGGAGGGGTTAAAAAAATGGCAGGAACGTTGGGAGAAGTGTATATTTCTAAAGGGAGACTATGTTGAAAAATAAAAAAAAATTTTGAAAAAAATTGTGTCTTCATTTCTAACACGGGTACTTATTGAACCGCCCTCGTACTCTACAAGTTGAATTTGGGTTTTTTAATTTAATAGTCTATTAAGTTTGTATCCAGAATTTGCTGTTTTGATACTTTCATTCATTTCAGAAAAATAGAATTAAATACTTTGGTAATAATATACTAAATATTATTTAAACATCTCAACCTTACTTAGTGAATTTGTTTAAAAACATAAATCTAGAAAAAATGAATTTACTTTGGTTTAGTAAAAACGTTCGACGTTCAACTAGTTTTGATCTTTTCTGGTTACTTGCTTGTTAGTAAAGCTCGGTTTTATATACAGGATGACATTTTAAAGAACTTCAATGGTCGTATTTTTTTATAAGGTATATCAAAAAATACTGAAAACCGTTTTGGCAGTATGCAGCGAAAACCAAATTGAGCCCACAAATATGTCGCAAGTGAGAGGTTGCCCACTTAAGATCTCAAAGTTGGGGTGACGGGGGGCGGGATATTGGGGGGTGGCGCCATATTTGTGGGCTCACTTTGCTTCCCCCTGCATACTACCGAAACGGTTTTGAGCATTTTTTCGATATCTCTTATTAAAAAGAAACCACAGCCCAGTGAAACTTTTCAAAATGTCACCCTGTATACAAAATAATTAGTTTGAAATATGCACATATATATGTTACCGGCAAAGTATGTAATCCGACATTGTATAGAATTCCTAGGTATTATATAGAATTCCTAAAATCATTAAGTATTGTATGAAATAAATCATATTATATGCGGTTCCTAGGTATTATATAGAATGCCGGTTTAATAACCGGCAATGTATGAAACAACCGTAACGATATATTTGAAACAAAATGAACAAAGAATTATGTTTATATTGCCGATGAGCAGTATTATAGTGTTAATTAATGATGTTAATATTGTGAAATCGACCTCAAAAAAAGTTCCGAGGGATTATTGGTTACTGAAACGTTATGATAATCTCGCAATTGATCAGAAAACCAAACTTATATTTCCTGTTAAAGAATCTAGGAGCAACATACTTTACTACGTTTCTGATAGTGAACTATTTGATGCTATACATCAAGCTCATATTACTGTCGGTCATGAGGGAGGAGACCGCATTATTAAGAAACTATCAAACCGATATAAAAACGTAACTCAGTATGATGTAGAGCTATATATCCAAATTTGTGAGCCGTGTCAAGAAAAACAGAAAGGTGTTAAAAAAAGTATTTTTGTAAAGCCTATAATTGCTTCTGAGTTTAATTCTCGTTGTCAAGTGGATTTGATTGACTTTCAGTCTCACCCAGATGGTGAATACAAGTTTATACTAGTTTACGAGGACCACCTGACTAAATTCGTTTTATTGCGAGGACTTGAATCGAAACGGGCAGAAAACGCAACTTATGTCTTATTAGATATTTTTACCCTAATTGGCGCCCCTGATATACTCCAATCAAAGAATGCAGTACTAGATTTTATTGCATGGCAAGCCGAGGCACTCTTAAAGCCAAAATGAGAGGGCGAACCAAGATATCGAAGACATGTTGATTACAAGATAATACTACTCGACACTGAAATGAAGGTTTAAAATTTGTATAGTTTATGAAAAATAGAGTTTTTCATTTTGGAATTAAACAAACGCCTTATGAACCTCTTTTTGAATGTAAGATAAAAGTAGGCATTACATTACCAAATGAAGTTACGCAAAATCTTGAAAGTACAGAAGATTTTAAGAAAGTTATTAACAATAACACTAATTAAGGTAATACACAGAATGAACCTGCTCAGAATGTAACTTCTAAAACGCTAGAGTCACGTAATCAATCTTTAGCTACAGTAGATACAGTTAATGAGCTATCAAATACTTTATATTGTGTATGTTTTAATAAGACAAATGAAACTTAGACTCGCAGAGGATGCAACCAAACTACTGCTTGGCTATTTACTATATGCAGACGGGTGAAGCAAAGATGCGCATTAGCCCTATGTGAAAGTACGGTGGGGACCTCATTTCGTTTTGAAACGTCTTCTGAAAAACATTGCTACATTCGGGTACAAAGTAGTCTAATGTTCTTATTTAATAATTTAAGGATTTTTTAAATTTTTGACACATTCTTACATATCTACAGATTTACAACCACAAGAGATGTGTAATAATTCGTTTTTTTTATTTTACTTTTCTATAAACGCATACTATCAGTTTAAGAATGTTACTACATAGAATATTTATATATAAATGTAATAGCGCAACATACACGTAATATTACGTTTACCTAGCAAATAAAGTAAAAAAATAAAACTAACATTTTTCCGAGATTTTACACGAGTATCTTTTATCCTACCCGTCTCTATTTTCATAGCGTCATCCTTTTTTCGTGCTGCGCATTCTCACCCGTCTATAGTAAATAGCCAAGCAGTATTCATTCCATCTGTACTGCGCCAGAAAAATCAAATAATGACGAGGGTCATGGGTCTCAGTTTTTATGTCCTATAGAGAACGATAGTAGCAACTGTAAATCGACATTCTGCAAAAAGATACTCGAAACAAGTAGAAAGAATGTTGAAACATAGGGACAAAAAATTTCCATCGGTATCTGTCGGTACAACTGTAAGGATTCCAGTGGCAGAAATTGATAGGGGATGTGGTGATGCTCAAAATATTCTAGCTATTGTTATAAGTAAAACAGACCATGGACTATGCTAGTCTGTACTAAGCAAACAGTTGTTAAATCGCTCCATTCTAGATCCTAGTCTACAGTTTGTCAGAAAGGATTCTTGAACATTAAAGATGTTCCTGATAATTAAATTACCTTACGTTCGGTTGCAACTTTGCAATCTACCGGAACGAGTCAAGGATTTGTCAGATGCAGTTGCAAAAACAGCTGTGGAACAACGAAGTGCCTGTGTGTTAAGAAAAAGACACTCAAGTTTACCTTACAAAAATAAATAAAAAAATTTGTTCCCATAGACTTTTGAAAAATATATGTTCGATGTTTGTTGAGTTCCTGTTTAGTTTATTAAGCAAAATATTGTTTTAATTCGAATAAGAGTTTTCATTTTATACATTTCCTGATGTATTATAGGCATTTTATAGAATTCTCAGGAGTTCTATAAAATGACTAGGTAAAGTATATAGAAATATTTGAATTAAAAAGGATTTCATACATTGCCTGAAATCCTTAGTCATTTTATAGAATACCTAGGTTTTCTATAGAATGCCTCAATTATATACTTTTCCGGTAACATATATATACAGGAATTTTGTGCAGAATATGAAGCAAAATGTTTAAAATATGCTACAATATATATACAAAATATGCACAATAGAAAATACCCTTTTTGAGTTTGAACTTGAAAACAGGGCTTATTTTAAGCAGAAATCAGTACTTTTTGAATAAAGCAACTTCTACATTAAGATATTGTCAGATAAAGATGATTCCTACGAACAAGATTAAAAATCAGCTATTTTGTGTGTAAACATAATAATAAAACCACTAGAATTATCTGTAAAATCGAGAAATTATACCCTAAAATTAAAAAAATATGGATAGGCGAGTTGCATTAAAATGTGCAAAACAAAAATAGGTAACATATGCAAAGAATGCAAAAATATGCATTTGGTACAAAATCCGAGCTTTACTAAATTATTAGTACCCGTTCAAACCATTTATTTTGGATTTTGCATATTTTGCTTATTTATTAAGTATTTAATTGTGAATAGTTTCCTGTATTGAAGAGTGCTGGGTAAATACATTCCTTTTTTGTGAATAAATTGCAATTTATACGTAAATTAATTAATAATTTAAGCTCTTAGTAAGTTACATAGATTCTAAAGAAAATGGTGGATTTTTGGAATCAATAAACAACGTAAAAAATGCTTAGGCTTATTTTCAGTAGTTATTTTTAAAAGCTTTGAAAGTAAATATCTTATTAATTAAAGCTTTCAGATACGGATGATTGTTTTCTGATTATCTAGGAATTCCTTAAAGGTAAAGCCCTGATGTTTAGGCACTAAAAAATACTCTATTAAAATACGTAGGGAAAAAGCACTGAAAAATATGGAAACAGACATTAAAAAAAATAAAATAGGTAATATTAGGTAAGTAGTTTTATTGCAATTTTTGTCAATAGATAGTTTTAAATTCCACCCTTTAAGAAGAAACCTTTCTGTGACTCAGTAAGCCTAAAACTACAAAGATGTAATACATTTACAAACAACATTTTAAAAGAATTTCTTAATTAGTAGTTTTATGCAGAATTTCTTTCACTGGATAATTTTAAATTCAGTTTATTTTAAACATTCAGAAGGATTGAATAGATCTTTAAAAACGATACAAGAAAATTAACGCATTTTCCAGATAAATAATTATTTTGTAAAACTATCGCTTAAAATTTCTACCATTTTACGGATGGAAAGTAATCCCATGTATTGAATAATTCTCAGTTTATGTTATTGTATTTTCTCAAAGGGATATAGCCACCAACAAGCAATTTCCGGTCACTTTAAACAGATCTCGTAATAAGGTTTGTCTTCAATAACTAAGGTAAATGATCACAATTTAAGCAAGTGGGTAAAAGATTATTTCTATGAAAAAGAGACAGTTATGAGTAAAAATAATTAATATAGGCATTTTTAGGCATTTTGCCTGAACATCCGGGCTTTACTTATAAGTAACTGTATGATAAGGTTTTTTATCACCTTATATTAATATAGTAAAACATATATTGAGTGTGGTCAGAAAAGCATTAATAAATTCTGGATTTTATATAGATTTTAGTATAACCGAAATCAGAGTTATTTCCAGTGAAACCAGAAGTGTTCACTACTACAGATGCACCTCGAAATATGGCAAAACATAAGTAATTTACACTAACAAAGTTTTATGTATTTTAATGAATGTCGAGATTTTTACTGAATGTGAATTGGAAGGTAACGTAAGTATTACTACTGTACTACTCAGTATTACTACTAAAACTACTGTAATTGTACAAGATGAATAACAATAAATATCTGCCAATCATTGTTTTGCAGTTATTATGTGAAAGATATTAATTTTTTTTAACCCCTAATAATATATTATTCTAGAAAACGTTCAACAATAAACGCAGTTGCGATTTTTATGTTTTACTTCTAAGCATACCTCTGTTTTTCTCTAACTTTGGTAGTCCTTGTGTTTTTTAAGAATTTCGACAAATAGTGCAAAAACAACATGAGTAAATCTAATTAATTTATTTATTTAAAAATGACGGTCTACGTTTATTACATTTAGATATAGCGCTTTTGCATTCTAAAAAGTAGGAAATGCTTGCAAAGCTCATTGTTTATGATGATTTGTAAAACAGAAATTATCCTGAAATCAAACAGAAATCAAACAGAAATCTCTCTAAATCCCTTTTTTATGAAAGTTTTCTTCATTTTTCAAGATTCATTAATTTTAAAAGTTTCTAGATTTACAAATTTATTTTCTCACTGACAATAAAATTAGAAATTAAAAATACAAATGAATAAAAGCAATGTAGAGAGATCAACAATCAAGAATTATAAAAAAAACACTCACATTGCTGCAGTACACTTCTGCGAGGCACTACCAATTAGCAAGAAGACACTACTAATTGTAATAATTGTTTCAAATGCCCTACCTCTTTCATAGATGATAAGAATTTTTCTTTGCGTGCTTACAGAGTCATACAATATAATATAGTCCAACAACCGAACCGGTCGTTCAATGTAACAAAAATATGTAAAATCAAGTTTACTTTTTAATAACCCAATTGTAAAGTCGTTTTTAAATAATTCTTTTAAACACAATAAAAATTAAAATCGAATCTTTTACAAGTGCAGTTGTCATGATGGACCCTGTATATATCATACCACTACTCACAGCTTTGAAATGAGAGATTTTCTTGCTGGAACTTAACTGCACCTGGATATTAAACGAACAATTATACCTATTCATAAGGGTCACACAATCTCTGTATTTATTTGTTCTGCCTGAAATAACAAGTACAGCTCTTTCCATGCAAAAAAGATTAAAAAATTATGTAATGTAAAACATTCGAACCCAGCTAAATTTTAAAGAGCCACCAAATTTATATAGCAAAAAAGTGGAGCTTAAATATATGTACCTAATTTGAATTTTTTCCAGTTCACCGAGAACTGATTACTTTTTGATGGGGATTCTTTGATTTTAAATAAGCTATCAGAGGTTGCCTTCATCGCGATTACGTTTCATGACTTTATATTAGGTGCGTTACTCATTTATATCGATATCTACCAGCACGGCGCTCTTTTTTTTAAGATGAAACGAAAAACTTGGTATGCTTTACGTACTGTATGGGTAGTTGATTTATCTTGTATCTGTATTGAGGAAATTTGGTTGGTTAAGACTTTATTGGAAATATGAAAGTACTAAAGAATAATTTATATCGGGCTTTGATATTGTCCATATTCTGTATCTAACTTACTTTCTAAAAAAATGAGAAATAGTTATAGCATTTTCTTTCAGTTAGCTTTTTTTATTTGTCTTTGATTAATTTCCATGTTTTCTATCTGTAAATGTACGAAAACTGACTGATTGATTTTCTAGCCTAAACATGTATATTTTGTGTTTTCTTCAAAAACACAAGAAGAATAAGATTGTTGAAAAAACAACACCATAAAGCAATTCGCTCTAAATACTAGATCGTACTTGATGAAATAAAGACGATCTGCCAGAGAGCTTCATTGCAAAAGAATCAAATAAATAATTACAGTTTATTTATACAATTTAATAATTTATATAAGCACGTTTCTAGATTTATTCATATATTGTTAAAATTCTAGATACAGCTTTACTTTCCTGTTCTGTAAAAATGAAAAACTAATTCATAAATCTGATGATGTTTTACAACAAATGATAAAATTAAGTATGTGTATAGCTATAATGCTTTCTAAATACTGATGACTGAAATTTATTCTTCTAAAGTTAACTTTTCTTTCTAGAGTATTCTAAAATGAATAACGCAAGAACTTCTAATCCTAAAAAATCGCATACGTTCAAAAATACCGGGCTTATTCCAAATGTTACGGTAACAGTTTTCTATATGTATTAACTTTGGTATACTCAAAGGCATTCTTTAAAGATAGGTCGTAGACTACTATTCAGTTTTTGTTTTTACTATTCCAGATGGTCAGGTTTGATAGCCTGTTGAATATACAGAGTCGCTAAAAAGTATGGAAACATGCTGCTGCTGAGAAGACGGTAAGTAATAGACAAATGACATTTAGAGAGCTTAAAGTAGGTATTTTTTGCCATGTTTTGCAAAGGAAATTAAAAACAAATCTTCAATTGTTTTTTCGTACGGCCGTCATATTAGATTTTCTTAAATGTAACACCCTGTATATAACCACATACTTCGATAGGAATTTCTAAGGCAAATTCAATAATATAAGAGTTGCTATACTTATCTCGGAAGGTTTTGGAGATAATCACTATTCTTTTGTCAAGAATTTCTTAACTTTAAGGACGAATTCGTAATGCAAGCGGTCCCCCCCCTCCCCGATAATTTGCAATATTCCTTGCGAAAACTTCAAAACAGATTGTTTCATTTCAAGAAGTTAACAAAGTGCATTTGGAACACTTGTTATAAAATTATACAGTCGACTCCGGTTATAACGTACCGTCTAGGGACCGCAAAATACGCACGTTATAAGCGGAAGCCCGTAATAAAAATTACATATTTTTTTCCTAACTTTTTAATGCTTTGTTGACTAAAATACAAAAA
>VTPC01002370.1:25487-39595 GCA_011009095.1 Ignelater luminosus
TTAGCAATTATGGGATAATGGTGTTGATTTACTTTATTTTGCGAATGGCAGTACGTTATAACCGTTATCGAAAAACCATTTGCAAACGTTACAACGGGAGTGTACGTTACAACGGTGTAAGTTATATCGGGACAATCAAATGCGATCCTACGTTACATGAGGGTATGTTAAAGCCGGAGTGGACTGTATCGTGTTTTTGTTATTATCAATTCGTCACTATTTGTTCTTATTCCACCATAAATTTGGTTTGCTCTGGCATCGATTTATTGTTTTAAATAAGTAGGCTAAGGATAAAATTTTTACGGTTTTTCTTTACTTTAATTGCTAATAAAATAATCGTACATCGTTTTTTTAGTTTCATTGCCTCTGCTGTTTCACGGGTAACTCGATTTTGATAAAAATGAATAATGAAATCCTTGGCAAAAGAATAGCGATTATCTCCAAAACCTTTCAAGATAAGTATAGCAACCCTTATATTGTTGAATTCGTCTTTAGAATCCCTGTCGAGATATAGGGTCATATACAGGGTGTTTCATTTAAAGAAATTTAATATGGCGGCTGTACGAAATAACAATTGAAGATTTGTTTTTAATTACCTTCCCAAAACATGTCAAAAACATACCTACTTTAAATTCTCCAAATTTCATTTGTCTATTACTTACCGTTTCTGCGGGAGTAGCATGTTTCCATACTATTTAGCGACCCTGTATACTGTTCAAATGCTTTATAACTAACAAAGAGGGCTTTTTGCTTGTCTATAGTGGTATGAGGTAAATCATTCTTTTTGTATGTTTACACCACTGACTTTGTTCTGAATCAATTGGTTTGAGAACTGTCAGATTACACAATTTTCTTGTGTATTAGTTGAATATTTAAGTTTAACAGCGTGTTAATTTAGATTGTTTGCAAAAGTAAAAGCTTTATATTAACGAATAAAAATTTATTGTTTAGAATTTTCCAAATGGATGTTAATCTTAAAATAACAACTGTTAAATAATACATACAATTTACAAACAAAAACTAATTGAGAAGCACCTACACGACCTACCATAGGTATCCAGATTTTGGATTCAGGCTTCAAAGCATTTGAACAGAATATAGTCACTGATCATATTTGTCTGATACCGGCTTTAGGATCTAACGTTAGATCATTTTGAAGCCTAGACTGCACTGTTACAATATTTAAAAGAACTATTAAAATTTAAAAAGATATGCCTCAGAATATGCAAAATTAAGTATCATCACACCCCTCCAATTAAGGTTTCAAATGCTAACAATATTAGAAATGTATCTGCTCCGCAATGAATGATGAGACGTGGCGGTGAATATAATGCTTGTGAAATCCAACTTTACATTTAAGCTTTAAACCTAACCTAAAATATCTGAAATTTCAGGTTGAAGAGATACTTGACATTGATTGAAGGTAAAGCAGAATTCGAAATAATAAAGTCCCTATACATATTAAGAATTACAACGTTATAATGAAAAATGTCATACTTAGTGCATAGAAAAATGAATAGCAGTTTATGACCTATTTTCCCAAAAATAACTTTGACTGACTAAAGACTTACAGTAATAGTAGGATATACCATGCTTTTTACATTCGTAGCGAAACTTAAGAATCAGGGGCCTGGGCGCAGTTGTGTAGGGTGGCCCCTTAAATAACTAGACTCGAGAAGGGCAACAAAGCTCGATTGGCACATCGCGAACCAAAAGCAGAAATTCTAAAAACAAACAGGTACCAATAAACTAATGTTCTAATTAAACTACATACCTAAATTCAGATCCAAGCAAAAGAGGAAGTAAACAATGGTTGGTACGTGATTGACTCGCATCTGCACTGTGATTAGCTATCAAGTCAGGGAGTTCTGCAGCAGTAGAACCCTATTCAATGCAGTACTTGCTTGTTCACGTTCATTTGTTTACGCACACTTTCTCTTGGAAATGAAGAAAGTTTAAGTAAAACCGTTAAGTTTAGTTGTAAATAAATATTTTAGATACATATACGTATAATTTTGTTTATTTTTAATTAATTAATTTTACTTGATTGTTCGTTACTATTTGCTAAGAAAACAAAATTCTTTTTTTTTGTTCATGAAATGGACTGTAAATATAATAGCTTTTCAGCCCCACCTCCTACGGTCCATTCCCATTTTTAAATTCCACATCCCCAAGAGTTGTCTTCTTGCCTCCCAAGAACACACAAGTGTTGTGCAAGTCCAAGTAACGCGCACCCCGGGTTATCGTATTAATTTCGATAATTGTTTGTTTCACACTGTGTGTTCGTTTCTGTCTGTATCTTGGTCCCATTTCTTCAACCTTACGAGCCCCTCTTCAAAGGTAAGTAACCATCATTATTATTATTATTTACAGTCCGAGTTTTCCATCAAATGCTAAGTATTCAAGTACTGGAGCGTAACTGTTCTTCTATGCGTTACATCAAAATAGTAGAGAGAATGATATACAAAATAGTAGCGGTTAAGTAAAAACATGATATTGAATTACAGTATTACATTACTATCTTAGAAAAGCAAATCATTGTGATTATTCGTTCATAAGTAATTTCTTAAAATTCTTTTTAAATACTCAAAATGTTGCTGTCAGTATTTTTTGGTTAATGCTATAGAAGTATTTTTCCATGAAACATGTACTATGATTAGGTATAGTTAGCAATCCCCTGCGGCTCAAATTTAAATAATGCACGTTAGTTCTAAAACTCATTTTGTTATATAATAAAATTAATGCTGTTAGCTTGTTTTGATCTGTTGCATTTCTTATATCATCAATTGTATGAGTTAATGGTAAAATATTATTTTCATTAACGCGTTAACGTAGTTGAGAGGCTATGACGTTTTCTAATACCTCCGACAATGGCTTTCCAAGATACAGCTGTTAAAGTTTTATTTAAAATCTCTTGTTTTTTCAATATCTTAAAAAGAAGGTAAGATATCGGATTGAGATTTTCTACATTCTTGCTACTCTAACGTGTTTACTAGTTTACCTTGTTTTGTGTTTGATATCCTTATCAGAGGTGGGAGAATGTAGAAGGGTTGCCCATTACCTTAGAGAGAAGCGTTACACCACTGAAAAGTTAAAAAACAATTTTATTTTATTAATTCCGAATCAACAATCGATTTGGCAAAAAACTCCACTCTTGTATTTTTTATCCAACTTTGTAAAGAACTGTTATCTTAAAGTGCACCGTTTCCGAAATACAGGGTCTCAAAACTAAGAACAAGAAATTGTAAATTAGACGTTGACTTCTTGTATCTTGAAAACGGTACACTTTCGAGAAAAAACTTATATTTATAGTAAAGTAGGGTTAATTTCGGGCAAGGAATGTGATGCAAATAATTGCATCTTAATTTTGAGACAACGTACGATTTTGCAATAGGCCGTGTAGATTTGAGAGATAATGGAAAATTTTATATCCCTACCTCTAATAAGGATATTAAACACAAAAGTACGTAAAATATTAGACACCTTAGAGCAAAGAAGCGTGTAGAAAATTTCATTCCAATATCTTAAGTTGTTTTCAAAATGTAAAAGAAACAAGAAATCTTAACACCCTTCATCTTGAAAATGACTTAAGTGATAGATAAATGAAGGTAGAAATCTGTCATTACGAAATATTACGTCTACTTAACTTCAATCAACATAAATAATACACATGTCTGAATTTGTTGCATATTTTAAATATACGTAAGATAACTTTCTTGATTAGATCTGCACCGGCGTATTTTGCCAGTTGCCTCCCGCCCCACAGAGATAAAAATCCAAAGAATCTAAATCAGGTAAGCTTACTGGCAATGGAATCGGACTTCTACGTCCTGTCCATTGTTTTCCAAGGGCATTATTTAAATACTGTCTGGGAATAATTGAATACATCGCTTGTACTAACGATGCAGTAAAGAGATCTTCAAGAAGTCTCGGCAATATGTTTTTCCTGTCTAGCTAGTAATTAAAACAGATATTCACTGAAAAAGGGTTACGATGTATTGATTCCAAGGTTAAATAGAGATCTTAATCCACCCAAACATGAAAAATTGAACATTGTGAAAGTTATTACTAAAAAAAATAGTGAGGTTCAGTTCTTAGTTTATTTATTTCATTTCAGAATCGCTTAATTTCTTTTAGCAGTTTTTACAAAATGTTTTACATACATTACTAACTTATAATTTTAATTCTATTTTACATAAATGTATCTTATACGTTTGGACAGAATGTCTACTTAATTAGTTGTTATTTTTTAAAAACTTATTGAGATTCGTTTTTGTTAGTTTAGATGTTGTGTTTGGGGTCGTATGTGGATATATATCTTAAATTACATATAATAGGCAAAAGATACATTTATCACACAGATAGAGATAACACAAGAATACAAACTAGTATCCCTAGATATGATGGATATGTTTACGAGTTGTCCAGTAGAAGATATAATAAAACCCATAGAAGCAAATTGAAATAAAACAGAAGAGAATAAAACACCCAAAACACAATTTATGAAAATTATAAATTTATGTATAAACAACGGCTACTTGAAATGCAATAACAAATATTACAAATCAAAGGACAATGGGAGGTAACCTGAGTGTGGCAACAACTAGCATCTACCTATCAAGTTTGCTCCACGAAACTAAATAACGTTTCCAGAATGATGTAAAATACCTAAAAAGTTATGTAGATGGCATACTAGAAATAATTAAGAAAGATATAGTAAGAAGTTCTGAGCTGTTTAAATAATCATCAACCTAATCTACAGTGCTCTTTAGAACAAAACATCAGTTAGAATAATCAGTTATCATACCTGGATACTTTGATCAAAATAAAAGATGAAACCATCAAACTAGATTTGTATAACAAACCAACAGCGTTAAATATAGTTTTAAATTACCAATTCAACCAATTCAATTAATCAGTAGTTTATAGTATAGGTTCTCATGTAGGATATTAAACAAACAAGAATATTGGAACAAGAACATACAAAGAATTAAAAAACACTCTAGAATCCAACAATTATTCAAAAAAGTAACCCATGGATAAATACATCAACAGAGCAAGATCAAATATTATTATAAAACAGATAAACAAAACAGATTGCCCAGAAAAGGATACCTATCTATCACTGGTATAAAAAACCTTTCAGACGAAATAGGAAAAGTATTGACAAATACAATGCAACAAGAACAACAAACAAGGCGTTAATTACATACACCACCAATAACAAACTACAACACACACTATTTACCCAACTAAAAGGTAAGATCAACCATGAAGACTACAAACTACAACATCGTATGCAAAATATTATGTAAAACATGCAGAGGTGCAGGCAAAAAAGACATATATATTAGTACTGATCCGCCAGTAGAGAATTAAAAAGAAGAATATTAAAACATAAGAATCCCATAAGAATCGGAAAGCCCAATAATGGTATAGTTAAACATTCAATGGATTTTAAAAAAACTATCATAGTGCACAAAGATAAAATCAAAGAAAAGTTAGTGATTAAAGAAAAAAAAAATTCATACCAACCATAAATAAAATAATTCACATTAGAAAATCAAAACAGTGACATTTAAACAAATCACTTTTTGGAGAACACAGGTATTATACACATAATAAAATATAACAGATTCAATCACACACGTAAATAGACAAATGCATCTTCTGCCTATTATAGTTTAAAACACATATCTATACAAAATCCAAAATACAGAACATCTAAACTAACAAAACCAAATTTCAATAAGTTTTTAGAAAATAATAACTAATTATAATTATAACAAGAATTGAGGGGGCTTGAATACACAGATTAGAAAGCCACCTACAAAAAGCAACTCTTCCTGGGAAGTGACTACGGTTCTGAATTTATACACGTTAGATACGATAGAAATGCAATAACTGATTATGAAAAACTCTGCCCTGAGCCATAGCTGATGGTTGTAGTTTCTTGAGCAGGCAGCAATCCTTTGACAAATTCTTTCTTTCGAATGCGGAATACGATCAGAACATTGTCTTTCACAGTCATCTAAATAGATTTAAAAATTCTTTATATTTCTTAAACATTGGTGGAGTTTTAAAAACATTGAAAACACACTCTAAGGATACGCATCTTGACAAATACAGGCTGCAACGCTAGTATTTTATTGGAGTTTCCAAGTTCTTTTAATAATATGTTAAAAACTCGTTTATTAAGGTTTTAAGTGACACTTTAAGTAGGCCAACCCACAATTTAAAAAAAAGTATTTTAGATATAATTATCCGACAGTTGTTGCTTATCTTAAAAGTATAACATCTGCTTTTCATAGAATCGTTACTCTTTAAAAGAAGATTAGTTTAATTTGAAACAGGAGCCAGATATTTTGTATTGTCTTTCACCACTCACATAAGTCATTTCGTTTATTTTAACAAGTAGCATCTCCTCCTAAATATGCTACCATATCCATTCAACACACTATATATCGTAGCAGCACAATTAGCAAAGTTTCTAGCAATGCGTTATATTTATGCTAGTATTTAATTTGAGAATTTATTTCTTAAAGTGGTAAGAGTAGATTTATAAGAAATGAGAGTAAAACAAGCTTTATTCTTCATAACGAGTTTCAAAAATTTAAAGCCTAAGGTATACTAGTGGAACCGCTTTCCTTATGCTTGACTACTTAGGGAATTTAGAAAAAAATTTGTAGATTGACTTTGAGTACTAATTACGTTTTTAGGCTTCTGCCGAAAATTTGTACTAACACTTTTATGGCACTAAAATACCTTCCCCTCCGGA
The DNA here is from genome assembly GCA_011009095.1 of Ignelater luminosus. Lineage (NCBI taxonomy): Eukaryota > Metazoa > Arthropoda > Insecta > Coleoptera > Elateridae > Ignelater > Ignelater luminosus. The sequence goes on from VTPC01002370.1 coordinate 32,266, forward strand.
CTTTCTTGTACAAAAAGAGTGTTCTTTTAGAACACGGCATATTGAAATCTAGAGCTAGCAAGGTACTTCTGTATCTTTCTTTTATTTACAGAGACTTAAAATAATCACATTTAAATAATTTATACTCCATACTTAATTAATTTACAAAACCAACAAAGTTTGTAGCGAAAATATTCACATGTGAGGGTCTATCTCAGAACCTGTTCAAATTTTAGAGGTCTCTTTGAGGCTGGGACAAAATTTTACAAGTGTTGTATAAAACGTGTATTAACTACTAAATTAATTTAAGATTTGAAGATTCGTCTACTTTACTTACTCAAATTGAGGTTAAGCTAAAAATCGTAACATTTCTTATGTTAATCCAAATGATATGATAGCTTTAACTCCTGATTATTTTTAATCATCAAAGATATTTGAGTTTTATACATTATATATATATTTAATAATAATTTTGGTGCACTTATGTGGGGTATTTTGTAATGGTGGTAAATAACATTTGCAGTTGACTGAAAAAAATGAGGTAAGTTAATTCAGTTAAAATATGTTGTTGTTTAACAATTCCTAAATCTAATAAAATTAATCCATCTTCTGCGTAACTTTAACTAATGCGAAATTAGTTATTTACGCAGTAAGTGGAATACACACATTATTATAGCACGAACATCGAAATTGCGCAAACGAGGGCGTTAGCCCGAGTTTTGTGTAACCATGTGAGTGCGATAATAGTGTATCCCACGAATTGTATACAAAATGTTAAGTAGAACCGTTGAATTTTTTGCAAATGAAACCATTTTTGCTGCTCTCAATCATGAACTAACTACTTTCGGTCAAGATTTTGTGAACATTAATTCAAAGTAACAGCTGAATCTCATTGTTCAAAATGATAGCAACGCACTTAGCAACAGTGTAAACAGTAAACAAATTTGAAAATATTATTGCACGTGTGCGGTAATCTGAAACATTACGTTATCCCAGAGAGTGCGATTTATAAGATGTATCAAACGGTTGTACATAAAGTTATTTTAATCTATCTAAGATTCATCTTGAAAATGATTTTTAAATCCTACATTCTCTTCTTCAAAGATCCCAAGCAGTACAGATATATTGAACCAACATTTCTTCCGTACATTGGCATTATACGTCAAATGTAACGCTTCTTTATATTGGTTAAACATTGGCGGTCAAGCTTTGCCCACTAGATAGGCGATACAAAAGATAATAATATAAGAGACACATTCCGCTACACTTATTAGTAACGTATTGGCTGCCAATGTTAATCTAATATATAATATAATAATTCGAAGGAAAAACAGTTTATCTAAGGCAGCTTAAATCCACGTGCTGAAGATTGTGCGTCATTGTAACTGGTAGTCTGTAACAAAAAAAAAGTGAAAGGTACAATAATTGTAAAAGATAGAGAATTGTTATTATGTTGTTTCAGATACAAATAAATATATATGCACTTTTTAATTCTTTTTTATTTGAACATTGATTACAATTCAACTCGAATTAGCATTCCCTTTTTTAACAACATATCAAAAACATGACATCCTCATCTCCTCACCTTAACAATCCTGGAAACCTATGATATTCCATACATATCACTTATAATTATTTTGATCTAGCAAATTCCTCTGACGTCGGTATCTTCCGCTGGAGATGATCTGTATGCTAATATAATCAATAAATATAAAACAGATCATTTTATAAAATTTCAGTTGCTCTTTAGCAGCTAACAAAATGTTACTACTACTTAGTTTGTAGTTATTGTCTGAAATTATCTAATAAGGGTCTGCTTAAACAATTTCTTGCTTCCTTAAGCTTCGAAAAAAAAAAAATTTAAGCAGTAATATACTGAAGGAGCACACGATGTACATAATATACATATTATGTAATTTATTTTGATTATGCAAACCTACCTCTTTTGAAGATAAATACCAAAAAGATATAAATTATAAAATGGTTTTAATAGGTTATCGTAGTTGCTATATTGCATAAAATACAATAATATAAATAATATACATGCAATTATACTAATAATCATTAAAATCTGAAATTTTCCTTCATTTTCTTTCAGACGCTATAAATAATAAAACACTTGAACAGATATCTTTATAAGATACAAAGAGAGGATATATGTAACAATTATTTTGAAAAATGGGTTTTCTTCAGTAATCGATTGAGATAGGATAGATACATAAACTGTGCATAATTAAAACACTATGTAACATTATTATTTAACGTGATACAGAAGCTACAAAACTGAAACTGTACAAGAAAAGAGTATGTGCAGGAAACAGTATAGCACCTTTCTGTACAATTTTCTTAATTATTACACATGTACAAAAAATATAAAATGCTCTTTTTTCTAAATTAAAGATCGAGTTTTACTTTAATTACATGATTTTTATAAATCAGGTGTCTGAGAGTTAAACATAATTTTTTATCTAAAGTTTGTATGATTTATACAGTTTTAAGTTTCTCTTATGCACATATCACCTTTTTGCATCTTTCGAATCAACTGCACTGAATCAGACATACACATCACTATTAGAGTACCTGCATTAAAATCTTAACCATTTTACTCACACTTTTAGGAAGTAGATAAATTACTAAATAAAAAAAATTCTTAATGACTTTTTAAATTTCACAAATACGTTAGACTATCTAGTTTGCCTCTCAATGTAAATCAGCAGGTTTAACTATGATACATGGAACAGTTGTTACTTTGCCAAATCCGTTGTTTCGATATTATTTTCTTCGTCGAAGGAAACCTACTAGTTATCACCAAAATAAGTTTTGATAACGTTGACAAGAAATATATTAATAGTGGGAGAATCTTAGAAAGGAATTATTTTATTTTTAACTGCGCCTTTAACAATATTTATACAAACAAGTTTCTAGGAACTGGAAGCTATCTTTTTTAGCTGCTTGATTGATTAAACATTTTACTGTTTGAATCTGAAAGCTTCCTTATCAAACTAATATAATCCTCTCCTTCCTGTTGCAATTTAGACATTTAATCGTTATCGCAGTGAGAAAAACTGCACGTGAATATTTAAGCCAACGTTCTTTGAGCATTCCTTATCGTTTTAAAAACAAAGATTGAAACGTCTTTTACAGTAACATTCATTGTACATTAATCACGAATTAATCATAATTGTTTATGACAATTTATTATCCGAGTTTACTTCTAAATATCACACACGAGCGTGGGCGTACGAAAACCAAGATAAATTAATTTCCGACTAAAGATCCTTACCTATATAGTATGTTTTTGCTGGGTGTCTTTCTTACGGTTCGGCGAACCTGAAAGACATTTTGGACCGGTGAGTTGCTACACGCACAAGATATGTATTATCTGGGTAGGATTGGACATTAATAGTTAATAATGTGAATGTAATTACTAGCAGCTTCATCAATCAGCCGCTTGTCACTCGATCATAACTTGAACCCATTAATGTCCCTCGGCTAACGCCTCTCTCGAAAACAGAAACGGACTAACCCTTTTTTATACGTCCCAGGTTATTAGTTGGTTTCTTTTTAATTAATATTACAACTTTATTAATGGTCAAGTTTTGAATTAGTTGCATTAATTTTAAATTTTCACTTAAAAGGCCATCTATACAAAGCCTAAACGTTTATAAGCATTAGTTTAAATTCATTAACTGATTGGAATTGGAATTATTCAACCAATATAAAAGAAACAAAGGAGGAAAGCAAATTTTATAATCTTATTTAAATTATTTAATTAATTATTCTGCAAATTGGAAACATCCAGAAGTATACAAATTGTTTTTCAAAGATTGCCTTGTGTTATTCATAAATAAAAACTTGCTTTAACGCATTTATTCTATTTTTGTCCCGTCTTCGTTAGAGCTTTGCAAATCTTGCATTTCTAAATTTTGTTTTTCATTGTACTCGGTCTGCATATCATAAAATAAATAAAGATAAAGATTAAAAATCTATAATTTTTGGTTCAGTTAAACTGAAAGTTAATCATGAATGATCAAGAGAAATTCAAAATCCCAGAAAATTTCATTTCAAGTAATCTCGAAACATTTACTATATTGTCTCTAAAAATTTAAGAAAAGTTTTTTTCTATATCGTTTTTGATAGAAAACAGAAATTTTAATCCACTAGCCTGTAGCCGTTTGAGCTGACAATCAGTATTCAAAGAATGGCAGCTTGTTAGTCCTCTTCAATTCATTTACAGATGGAATCCTTCTCAACATGTGCTTATTATTTTGGAGCATTTCATTTGGGGTCTTTTCTTGTTCTTCTTTTTAACCATGTTTTCCACACACGTTTATCTTCATCGAGTATTTATGTCCTTTAAAGTTTTATATTAAAAACACAGCCATTTTTCTGATGTGTATGATTTTCGTCACGTGTCTGATTCATGTGTTGCATTTTCTAACTTTTAAGGCAACAAGGTTCTTTCTGGAAGTTTTCATTATTCATTCGGTATTTTTCTATTTTTCCAAAAATTCATATTTGGGTTGCGTATTTACTGACTGTCATAGATGTTGGTTTCAAGATAGTGAGAAATAAATTTGTCTTTTAATCTGTAATTTAATTTATCATCGTAGGACCGTTCTAGCTTATTTTTTTATTTTAGCTTCTTACTCACTTTTTCTCTTTACTATTTTATAATGTGGTCTAGGTATTTTTCTACTTGTGCCAGCGTTTCTTTTGTTAATGTTCAGCATTTGTTTCGTGTTTGTAATTACTTTTCTTTTGATTCTGTTTATCCGTAATCATATCATATCTGAGCTCATATATCATTTATTGTAATTTGATTCTTACTTTTTGCTATTATTAGCACTGTAACAATAGTTTTAAGTAGTATATCAGATATTTGATACAATTTTGCTGGATTTAAAAGGTACCATTACAGTCACAATAAAAATAAGTAATTGTTATATTATTTACTTGCGTAAAATGACAACTTCTCAGTTGTAAAAATACAAAAATCTAAAGGGCAACACTTTCTTTATCAGTTCCGTGTAATAATTTTCTTAGTGTATTTATTACAAGTAAATACATATGGAGATACCGGTTTTAAAAATACTGGGCGAACACATTTCTAAATTTCGAAAAACTCAAAGCTTGGCAATGTGTGTTCCGTTCCATTAAAAGTCGTGACATTTGATGCCACGACAGTGTGACACTTTTTTGTGAATGTTTTCACACAATTCAATGTCCCGGCAGTTTGTTACTGTTTAAAGTGGCGTCGAGTGAGGTGGTTGTGACTGCTGCTTGTGGAATTATCCAGCTAGAAAGCAACAAAATAAGTACAAAAATGGAATAAGAAAGAGACACAGGCGTTGTTTATATTCATTTATAAAAATTGTAATGTCAAACTTAGTTGCTTCTTCAGCCTCCATGATAGCACGTATATTAAATATATACAGGGTGTCCCGTAAATGCCAATAAAGATTTAGGTAGCAGCCTTCCTCAATCTCTTAAGATGCCAGAATTGAAAACACGAATATTCCATAGTACTTATATTTGTCACATGAACCAAAAAAAGGAATTTAAACTTGGCAACGCTGCTGCAGGCAAATACAAAATTGTTCGAATACAGGAACCAAAGTAGCATAAGAAATCAAAGATTTATCAATTTTATTCCAGTGATAATGGATCATATAAAATTGTCAAAACTTGAAAGAATTACTGACAACCAATTTCATCGGATTTACCAGTACACCCACGACTTGCATGTTTTTTTAACAGCAACTTCAGGGAGAGAAATCTAACAGTTCTATGCTTTATTATGGGCGATTGTTGTTTCCATAGATTGATTTATTAAATTAGTAATGGCTTCATCTGGATTCGATTCTTTGAGTTCTGTTTATTTAGAGTTAAAGATGTTAACTTCTGTACTTGTACAAGAAAACTAAGCTGAGGAAAAATTTTCTTTTTGCAGATTTGTAATAAGCACTCATAGAAGAAGATGTTTATCTGAAGCTTTATTGGCATCTACGGGACACCCTGTACAAATAATATACTATACAGGGTGTTTGGTTCACCGCTGTATATCCGAAAAAGGGTGGTAGAAGACATGATTTGGAACTTATCTAACCTAATATACTATTATACAAAAGGTCACGGATTTTGAGATATTGCCATTTTTTCATAATTTCACCCAAGTGGACGTATTTCCTCATTTAAATGTAAACACCCCACTACTGGAAACTTTTAATTTGAAGGTAATGATAATTTTATAATCTTTCATAACTACTCTATCGATTTTAGTCATTTCCACACACTGCTACAAGTGATTAAACAAATTAGACCCGGAGAAAGTTAAAAAAATTATGACTCTAAAATTTGACTTTTCCTTCATAAGATTATAAAAGAAAATAATCCAATACGTATATTGTTCTTTGCCCTTTAAAATGACATAACACACTTTTAACCACCTGCAGATTCTTAGAACTAACGGGCGACTTGAATACAAAGCAACCGTTTGGCCGCACAAAAATAAACACTTGATAACACGTTATTAGTTGTAGGTTTGGCTTCATAACCATTGGTGGTGTTGATTTTTGCATTTTCAACCGTTAATTTTGTGATTTTTGCGTGTTGCAGGTCCGTATCAGTGTGGTGTTCACATTTAAATGGCGAAAAACGCCCAATTAGGTGAAAATATGAAAAATGGCAATATCTCAAAAACCGTGACACTTTTTATAATAGTATATTAGGTTAAATAAGTTCCAAATCATGTCTTCTACCACCCCCTTTCGTATATACGGCGGTGAATCAAACACCCTGTATATTAAATATAAGAATATGAAACTTCCCCTGACACTTTCGCACTACTAGTACGTTAAAATGTTTAGACCGGTTTGCTGATGTCGCGACTATTTGACAATGCAGTTTTTATTGCGGTCAAGCATACAACACGACTTCAAAAATGTCATGAAAAATCAAAAGATTTTGATGGTGTGACACTGAAGTCATGACATTAAATTAAATGCCATGACAACGCGACTTTTAGTTTTTACGATGACAAAAGTCATGACTTTTAGTGTCATGACCGTAAAAGTCACGAAAAAATGTCACGTGAAAATGAACCTTAAATCTAATTTTTAAGTTTGATTACTACATCTTTCTGCAGGTATGTTTAGAACAAAATTTTGTCTACTTACATATTTTTAATTAATGCTTTTAAATGAACTAACTAAAAACTATTACAACTATTAACGAACTACGACTATCTAGTCTAAATTACGATCGGTATATTCTTACCGTAACTAGAGCTATTTCTGGTATAAAAACTGCATCCACAGAACTACTACTGTAATTTAAACCAGCGCGCAGC
>VTPC01002372.1:0-42494 GCA_011009095.1 Ignelater luminosus
AAAAAAAGAAATCAACAGGTATTCTGTTTAGTTGCAATAGTAGAAAATATGGCTAATTAGGGATGGTTTGTATCTAAAGAGAAGAATACTTTGTTAAGAATTCCATATAATGTAAGAAAAGAAATATTTGATTATTTGTTGTAAAAATATATAAGATTTATTATAGAGTGTTCACAATAGGAAAGTTTTTAAATTAAGCACGCACTACAGTACCAACAAAATAAAATAGAAGTAGTTACAATGCTTCATTTACCTTACAAATGATTTTTATTTGTCCTATACACTTTTGAACATATCTGTTTCTTTACAAAATCACTGTGAAGTTATTTTCCTAAGAAATGTACTAACTCAAACGAACCTGGAAAAGTAAAGTAGAACTCTTCTTGTTTAATCGCAATAAGAGAAGAATAAAAGCTATGTAATGCTAACTAAGTATGATTTATTTTGTTTAAATATGTGCTCCCATACCCGAATGGATACGATCATAATATTAGCATAAGCATTTAAGATGTGTAAATAGAAAGTATCGGAATTTCTTTATACCGGGAGCTATGAGTAAAATCCTAAACTGTAAACTACAGTAAGTTATACTTATAATTACTAATAGCATGTAGAACTAAACAAAGGCGGTGCTGTTTCTCTTATACAAGGTTAAGCTAAATAATCTGAACAGGTCTACTATAAAGTTAGCACGGTAAGTACTCGAGTCTCCAACTAATTCAAAACTGATAAAGACTTCAAATGAGAGTGAAATTGTAAGGCAACACATACTAACTGCAAATGATAAATGAATTCAAAGTAAGTATAGGCTATTTTTCTCACTTCATTATTATTCCATGTGACATCAATGTAACTATTTTAAATTTCTCACTATTCAGCCATATCTGTAGTTATGACCTTCAAAAGAAATATCCTGACCTAGTTAGCTAGCTCTGTATAACCTTATGCTAACTAGTATACCAACAAGCCAAAGCCAGGGTGTCTCCCTACCGGATTTATTCCTGTACTATAGGTAAAAAACTGTAATGATTTATCTGTCAATAGAACTCCAATTCAAGTTGTCATATCACATCTAGAGAAATTCTGACAAGCACGAGTTCATACTTAACCTCTACTAATTAAACTAGATCTTAAAAAGTAATTCTATAATATGTTTAATATCAAACGTTAAAACGTCCTGGGAGGAAATAATTTCAAAATAACAGCCAATACATAGTCCACCGCTACAATAAACATTCACGCTTTCGATAAAAAAAGCGTAAACACTATCTCAGAATTGTACTACAAAAGAAGACAAAAAACAAATATTAGAAAGTCTCTACATTCATTCTTTTCGCTAAATGTGTAACACACTAAAAAACATCATTTAAGATGTAGTTTTTCAAAATATCTCAGACACAGATCGAACATACCCAAAAAGTGTCATCAACGTGATGTAATTTGAGGTTATATTTAAAACAAATATATACACCGTGTTCGTTTTAACATTTGCTATAGGGAATTAGTATGGGAAATCTGAAATATGCCAAATAGTTCGTTCTCGAATAAAAGTCGGTGAAATTAATAGTTGCAATCGATAGATAAGATATTCTAACGTACTGTCCAAAAATATTACCCATAATAGTGTACTAATATTGTAAAAATTGGTTTTTGTTGTATGCAGTATGGAAAAGCATCATCAGTTTTCATTTCTAATTTATTATTTCTTTCTTTTTCGAATACAAGAATAATAACAAATTATTTAAATTGTTATTAAATTAAAGATTAATAACAAATAAAATTTAAAAAAAGCCTTGCTTGTAACGGGGTTCGATCTTGCATTCGAAGAGCCCGTGCGGTTTAGCAAGCAGTAATAACCATTGAACCACGGAGGCAAGTCGCGTCGACATTTCAGTTTTCGGCTTTTAAATTAATGTTTTGCAAGTAATTAATTAATTTATATTTTCTGAAGAATTGGGATTGTTATTAAGGGTAATATTTTTGGACAGTACGTAGAATTTTATAGTATACTTACCGTTTCTCTTGTATGGTATTATAGATATTTCACAAACCTCCGGTAAAACTTTCAGGAATAATTAGGGAGGTTGAATGGAGAAAAGAATTCTTCAGAATCATTCCCTTGGGGCTTTAGGTTTCACGCTAAAAGGTGTAGAAATGCATTGCCAATAAATTAAAAGCCTTTGAATCATTTTATTGTTCATACATAAATCAAATAGTTATCTTCTTTGCAATGTTCCGAATCTAGTAGCTGTTAGTTTTTTACCTCCTACCTTTTCAAAATGCTCCATTTCATCTCTCAAGAATATGCAGACATAAATTTTGTGTATAGTAGTGCTAAGAGATTTTATCGAAGCAACAAGTTTTCACGAATATGCTACTTTTGAAAAGTTCAGAACTTTTTGTACGGCCAACATTTTACAAATTTGATGCGAACACATAAAAGCAACCTTAGTTTATCAAAAAAATTTTGTTTTGCAATTGTTTCGTAAAAGTAACCATTTTCGAGAAAATGGAGATTCTTTTAAATACTCAATTCCGCGTTGTTTACGTTACTAATACAAAAAATCCCAGGTGGCGAGGAAATTTGTTAAAACAAATAAGGCTAGTATGTTGCTTTAGAATAAAATTAATTATAAATTATTTCTTCAAATGCAAAATAAACTACAATGTCATTTTATAACTCGGAAACTAAAAACTTTTTACTTACCTTACAGTCAAGAGTTTTCGGTGTAATATTCGGACACCCCGTATCGATTTTTCAATTGCTTAAACTGTTTTTTCGTTTGGTTCATATAGTTCATTTGGAAAGACAAAGTGATGATTTGGATTTCGTAAATAACGTAAAATAACTTTAAGAAGCCAATCTCAGCAATTTTGAGTTTTATATAAATGCTAGAATAAGGCTGCCTGGAAATTTATATGCCTTTCTGAGACACCCTGTATATCAGTCTCCTATATCATATTAATATTCTCATATATAGATATTTTGAATTATCGATATATCATTATTTATTTATAATTTAAAACTATGATCTGCAGATAAAAATTGACCATTCGTGACACAAACCTTCTTGAATTTTAGGTTTTCAGTTATTGTTTAAAGTGAATTAAAACCAACTTGTTTTTATTGAAATTTAAAGTTACAATTTGTACTACAATACATTTCAATGTATTATTACTGAGAGTTAAAACTCAACAGTACAGTAGTTTTGTTAGTTCTATAAAAAAAGATGCTCTTTAATTTCATTCAATGTACAATCTCGGGACAAAACAAACAAAATTAGTAAATTTTAAGATTTCTCATTTTTGTGTATGTTGCTGATATCTAACATTCCGATTGATAGGATGATGATGAATACGAAAAGTCTAAATGGCATGCACCTAGATAAAGCAGAGGACTACGATACGCCCACGTATTGAAAAGGCGAGCAGATGGTAAGTGATGGAATGTATTATCCAGTATTGTATCACTAAATTAAATATACAGTGTGTCCAAGATAAGGATGCGCAGCATGGGGATCTTGAAAACGGTAAGAGATACAGCATCGGTTAAATGGAATGAAAGTTGATTATTCATAGGACCTTTTTGTTGGCGTTTGCAAAATTTAAATAACTTGGATAGTTTCAGAGACAATTAACAAAAAGTAGATATCTCGATGTTCGTTATTATTTTTTCTTTCCTTTATTTGAAGAGATATCGGAAAACTAAAACCACTTTTCTTCGCCACTTTTTGTGCTGTATTAAAATACGCTAACAAAATTACAACGTTTCGGTTTCCAGTAACCATCATCAACCTCATTTTTTTAAATAGACGGAAAAACAATTGAAAATTGTATTGAATAGCTCTTGTTCTAATGTAATAGGCAATATATCAATTATTACTTTACAAAAGATGAACTGAAAAGAACAATTTAATATATATTATCGCATGATCCATCAATCGAGGAAAATCGATATTTTATCGTTAGATCGATATATCGAGTACTATCGTTATTTCATCTCTTAATCGATATATCAAATATTATGGCATTTACCCAGGAAAAAACTCTAGAGGGTTATGTTTGTCTCCAATCGACATTTGTGACAATTTAACCGGAGGTTTGTAAGACACTGTGTGTTGGGTGAGACGAAAACCTTTCAGGTAAGAAAAGAAAATTAATACACAATGTTATATTACTGAAAAGCATTCAATCGTACCGAAATCAAGCAAAGTATTACATGAAAGAATTTATCTTTACACTCGTCTTCTAGTAAAATAAAAAACAATCGTAGAAACATGTTTTTTTATATTTTGTGTTAAATTTTCGTTTTTCACATTGTTTTATAATTGGTTATCGAAAGTTTGGGTTTTCCAGTTTTTTAATAGTGTATACAAATAGAATTTTTTTTTAATACAGATGAAGATGACCCTATCAGATAAATAGCTACCGCTGGATTATCTTAATGAGTTTCCTCTTAAATTTGATGTCAAAACAGTAAACATGCCTAGGTTACGGCGATTTAGTGACAATAAGACCAAAAACTAAAACAGGCAGCAATGTCGTGGCTTATGATTTCAATTTCTATTGGTAGTGTAAATACTATTCTTGTAAGTATTTTTGCAATATTAAAAATAGTGATTTAAAATTTCATAAAGCAATATGATTAAGAATAATCATGGCCGATAAAATAGCTATTTCTTGTCTTATAAACGTATAAGCTCAAAAGTTCGCATTTGTTACAAAAAATACAAGTAAAATGTTATTACATAAATAAGTGTAGATATTGTGAATGTTTGTACTGAAAAATATCTAACTAGCCCGACCATGCAACTTACAGCAATAATATTTAGAAGTTGTAAGGGCTCAGGAATTTAAGTTGAACTCGCCTGTAATTAAAAAGATTTGAAATCGCATAGTTAATAAAATACGGAAGATGCAGATGTATGTAAATGGCTGATTTTACGTCCTTAATAACTTTCTTTGATGAAAAAATGTCTGCTCCTATGTTGTTCAGATTTTGCGTTTATTTTTAATAGCAGTGGCTTGATGTGAAAGATAAAATTGTTTTACGGAAAATTATAATTTTGTGTTCGCAAGGGTAGATAAAACATGAGAGTCAGTTATGTCGTTTTTCTCTGTTTCAACTTACAGAAAACAAGAATTTTCTTGCATTAAATTGTTGCTCCTTTCTGGTTTCCATGAAAAAGAAATGCGGCCAACGAAGAGTCTAAGTTTTGAAAGCGAAAACCCAACTTTTTAAATGTTGATAACATGTCATTAAATATGGAGATCAATTTTTCGATCAGGTGGTCAAACATAAACGTGCCTAGGTAGATGTAAATAATCTTATATTAATATTAGTACTGCACAACACGAAATTATTTTGTGTTCCTGTTAAAATAACGTCACGTACATATTATATAGTAACCACCGTGCTCGATGTTTAGATGTTCGGAATAATACATTTAGAATTTAGGAGCAGCAAGTCGTTTCTTCTTGTAGTTTCGAAAAGAATGAGAAATATTTATAGAATGGGTTTGGCTTCCTTAACTATTATGTAGATCAGTGGTTCCCAAACTTTTTTGTCAAAGGGGCCACCCTCTGGCAAGAATTTTGTTCGCTACACCCACTCTCGGCTCATGTGATTTTTTTGGCATTGATTTTCAAATATAACTATACAGTGTGTCCAAGATAAGGATGCACAGCATGGGGATCTTGGAAACGGTAAGAGATACAGCATCGGTTAAGTGGGATGAAAGTTGGCTATTTATCAGACCTTTTTGTTGACGTTTGCAAAATCTAGATATCTTGGATAGTTTCAAAGATATTTAAAAAAAGTAGATTTCTCGATTTTCGTTATTATTTTTTCTTTCCTTTATTGAAGAGATATTAGAAAACTAAAACCACTTTTCCATTGCCACTTTAATTCTCTATTAAAATACGCTAACAGAATTCCTGTACAACATTTCAGTTTCGAGTAATATCATCAACTTCATTTTTTTAAATAGGCGGTAAAACAATAGAAAATTGTTGTTTGTTGTCACGATTCTAATGATGTAAACACGATAGGGTTATTTTGGTTTTGATTTCTTTGTGCTGAACGCTGCTGTGACCAACTGTAATAATTGCTGTTCATCTTCAAAATTTTGGTTGAGCACATAATTCTTGACATAACCCCAGAGGAAAGAAATCTAACGGTGTTAGATCAGGTGATTGTGCAAGCTAGGGTACTGCAAAATGCATTAATTTATAGCATGAGAAATCAAATCAAAAGGTGATTTTAGTTTTCCGATATCTCTTCAACTGAAGGAAAGAAAAAAATAATAACGAAAATCGAGAATTCTACTTTTTTTAAATATCTCTGAAACTAGTTAAGATATCTAGATTTTGCAAACATCAACAAAAAGGTCCTATAAATAGCCAACTTTCATCTCATTTAACAGATTTTGTATCTCTTACCGTTTCCAAGATCCCCATGTTGTGCATACTTATCTTGGACACACTGTATAATTATATTTGAAAATCAATGCCAAAATAATCAATACATGTAAAAAAAATAAAGATTTAAACGGGATGTTTACCCTACTGAGACTTCAACATTGCGTCTAGTATTGCAGCGACTGTTTGCTACCTGCGCCATCTATCACAAATTTATTATTTGCGTTTTACGAAAGTTTTCACCACATTCGAGGAGTGCTAGATGGCACTGGAGCTTTTTGGAAGTTTCAGTTTGGCTTTATATAAACAGTGAAGCGCACCGAGGTGTCATTTGCAACTTGTGTGCTGTGTTGTTAGTTACTGAGTGCAATATCGGTTATTTTGAAATTCCTTGTTTTGTTAAATATGTACAAATTTGTAAAAAGATCATTACAGCCATCTACTTCTGGAAGTGATAAATGTAAAAAGAAAAATAGATTGTACAGCGATGAATATCTTAAATATGGTTTTAGGTTATTTCCAATAAACCACAGTATGTTGTTTGTGGAGAAGTCTTGCCAAAAGAAAGTATGAAGCCATCAAAGTTACTTAGACATTAAATAGCAAACATCCAGACCAAAAAGACAAACCCGTGAGCTAAACTCCCTGAAGAGTTAGTTATCGTGTTACATTTTGTATTGCAAAATCCAGTAAGCCGCATACAATTGTTGAATATCTGATCTTAGCAGCAGCTGTTGAAATGATGCAAATAATAGTTGGTGAAAAAGAAGCTGAAAAGTTAAAAACACTACCGCTATCTAACACAAATTCTCGAAAATATTAAAAAGTCTACGTACTTCTCCCTATAGATGGACGAATCTACAGATATTTCTAACTGTGCCCAGTTCGTAGCATTTGTAAGATACGATACGAAAAATGGCATTAAAGAAGATATTTTATTTTGTACGCCCTTAGAGACCAATACGATCGGAAAATGTTTATTTGACACTTTTACGCAAAGTACCAATAAGTACAATACTGACTCGTTAAAATGCGTTGCTACATGCACCGACGGCGCGAAGGCTATGACAGGTCATCGATCTGGTCTTATTGTCAAATTGCAAGAAATCATGCCAAATGCTACATGGCTACACTGTTTCTTACATCAAGAAGCTTTTGCGTCAAAATCTTTGCCTCATGAAATGGAGTGTGTTTTGAAAAGTGTTATAATAGTTGTGAATTCCATCAACGGAAAAGCGTTACAGACTCGTATTTTTAGAAAAAATTGTGAAGAGATGGGTTCTTTATATGAAAATCTTTTTTGTTGCATAGAAGTGAGGAATAGGATAACTTACTTTTCAGCCCTCTTTAGCTTCTTAGGCTGGCTTTCCTTGCTGATATTTTCAAACACTTAAATATCTTGAATAGTAGTTTGCAAGAGTGCGATGCTAATATAATAACAGCCATGGTTAAAATTAACGGATTCATAGAAAAACTTGATTTATGGTCGACTTCAATTGGGGAAAAAAAAGTTTGATTCATTCCAATGCATTCAAGAACTCATCGAAGATTTTGTTGTATAGTGTGATACATTCTGGGCATGTCTTTAATCGTTTCGGAAACGATGTACTTTAGGGAAAAGAGTTTTTATGACAAAAATGGTTTAATCTTTGTCGATAAATATAAATAATTGTTAATAATACCTGATAGCACATTTATTGCGAAACACTAACTGAAGTATACAGTAGTGGTGTGTCCTCGATTACTGGATTTTTTCATTTATTTGCACTCAATTACCTAATACACATAGCATTACATATAAGCGAGTGCATCATCTCATCTAATGGTGTTTTAAAACAGTGCGTGTGGGGCTCATGTGGGGTCAGAACCTTGATGCCCTCATATACTTGATACCAAGTATTGCAACTTGTTTTTTAACTATTCAGCGTTTTTCAGTAAATATTGCAGCTGATTAGCCTTAGAAAACTAGTCACTCAACTAGTTTAATCTACATTTAGATTCGTTAAACCAGAGATAAATATTTCTCGAATTTACAACAAATTTTTCTTTTTATTTAAATATTTTTATGTCTAAAATTGTCAGGATTATGATTGACTGACAAAATTTAAAAACAAAATCAAATATCTCGAGAACTACTCGAGATATAAAAATTTAAATTTTATAGCCGTATTCAGTATTAAAAATCAAGTCGATATCATATAATAATATCGCCATGTCAAAAAATAACCGTTTCTGATCTCAATTATCTCGAAAAGTATTCGAGATAGCGAGAGACCGATTATGTATCTAAGTTCATTTCGTATATATACATATATCATGTCCTGTAAAGATACGGGAACATGGCAACAGACAGACAGACAGATAGACAGACAGGCAGACGAACAGACAGAATGTACGAATTCAGATACAAATTTTTTTTAAATTTCGTCGAAAATGAGGTGAGTGGTATACCAAATCACGAGACCAAGTCACCGAAGGCAGTAAATTATCTTTAACTTTTCCTGTTTTACTTACAGAGAAATTTGGGGATTGGGGACTTCCATTTTTAATAATAATCTAGTGAGTGTGGTTACTAAAAAAAACCAAAAAGATAAACAGACCGAGCTCTAGAATTCGTGTAACTTTTCTGTAAATTGACTAACTTCATAGCTCCACATGTCTACAAAATCTTCTTAGTGCTCACAAGTTGTAATCCCGTTGCTTACGTGCTACCATTACTGACGTGGTATCAGTAATTACATACATGTTTGCAAAACGAATGTTGCCAACCGTTCAGCAATCTTATGCTGCCAGTGCAACCATCTGCTGCTTGCTCGTATACTCAAACAGTGTATATTAGATCAAAATTTAACCACTCATTCTTTGGCTTAAAATAAAACAGAAAGTTTATGGGTTTATGGTTTCTTGTCTAGTTATGGTTCTTCAAAAGCGAAAAGTAAAGATAAGTTTTCTTGAAATAATTCTTGAACCATTGAAGATACAAGCATCAATTTTTGTGTTGTTACCTAAACTACTTAAATGCATTTTATTATGAATTGTATCAATATCTGACAATGTCTTATTGGTAATCTGGAAGTACACATCACCAGCTAGCATCTGCAGTTTGTTTTTGTTTCTTTAATAAAGTAAATTCGAATTGACAAAACGTTAAACCTCATTGGAAGTTACATGAATCTTACAAATGGTTTTCTTAGTCTAAGCTAAAGAATACCTGATTAAAACGTGATGTCCAAATTCGTAGACACCCTGTATTCATTATTAAAAAGGTTTGTGACATTTAAAATGTCATGTATCCTGATTGGTTGTTTTACAAAGGTATGATTGAGCCACTTCCTGTAAATATGTAGGTATGTAAACAATAAACACACATTGAAATTATTTAGTAGCAATAAAGCCAAAAGCTTAATCGGGCAGAAATGTCACGGTTTATCATTGTGATTTTTATTGGCAGTGTGAATATCATTCTTGTAAGTTTTATTTATAATTTGATAAATGAGTTTAATTAAAAATAACAATAATAAATAAAGTAACTATTTCCTGTTTTATAAAAATGTATGTAGATCCAAAAATCCATATTTGTTTCGGAATTAGAGTAAAATGTAATTAGTACTGAGGGTGTATGTTTTACAAAAATAACAGCAGATATTCCCTCCAATGCTGTAACTCGATCAAGATGGTTACTAAGCAAAGCAGGTAGGTGACTTGGATGCCAAATACAGATTTAGTTTTATAGCTACCAAGTCATTTACCTGCATTGTTTAATAACTACATTGAGTTACAGAATTTATTATTATCTGTACTGATAAACCAATGTCCGTAAATAACAATAGTGTGCTCTGAAAGGTAGATGAAAGGAATATAATTACGTTCAAGATATTAAATTCATAACTTTTAAAAATTTTGGTTGGCCAATTAATACACCTACACACTTGATTTAAACAAAAATTAAAACATAAAATGATCTAAAATATTTATTTTGAATTTTAAATGCTCATTCGTTTGTTTTGTATGTAAACGAAGCCAACCACAGCGGTTGCTAGGGACTGATATTTATCTCAATAACACAAGTATTCTATCTGATGTATCAGTGACACTGAAACGAAATGACGTTTGTTTACTGTTATTAATAAACCAAAAAACAAAAAATACCGAACTTTTAAAATTACATAGTAAATAACCTCAAAAAAATCAACAAGAAAAAATAAAAAGTATAAAAAAAAGGATGGTTTTGGGTGTGGGGATTGAGGGTGAACGTAACTGCAAAATCTGATAGTACCGAACCTTGGAATTGAAAATAGTATAAAGCAGGCGGAACCATATCGTAAAAACTATATGGGACCATATGGAAAATAAAAGGCAAATTATAGGATAATTAAGTGCCCCATTCCCAAATTCAAGGTTCTTTAATTTTTTTTTAATTAAAATTTCAGCTAGCTTTAGAAATAATTAGCGAAACTTATGACACGGACTTAATAAATCTGGATGAAGTTAGTGAATAATTAAAGGCTAATTAAAGGCTTCACGATCACATCGCAAATCTTAATATTCGACAATTTGTTAACTACTTCTCTAGAAAACAAATCAAACCAAAGGCAAAAATAATCGCAAGGAAATATAATTTTTTAGAACAAATCGGGAGCCTTGAATTAGCCTCTAATTGAGCAAATGAAATTTTTAAAATCAGGGTCGTCGGTGTGAGTACTTGCACCCCCGCCCCCGACAACCAACTTAGACCGCAATTGTTTTGATTATGATTATCTTTTTCAAGCGAATTTTTAAAGCCTTTAATTATTAACAAACCAGTTTTTTCAAATCAGGGCCGTAAGTGTGAGTATTAGCACCTAGTCCCTTAAAAACTAACAGATGAAGATTATTTTGTGAAAAACTATAGAATCCTATAGGAATCTTATTTCTTTTTCTTACAAAAAAATTAATTTTGTTGTGGATTTAACTGTTGTTTCACTGTATTCGAAGACTCCTTTGTGTATTTAAAAAGAAGCACGACACATTTTTTTAACTTTATTTAATAAACATAATCAAACACAACATCAGAACATAAAACTTAAAAGGAACAAAAGAAAATAATAATATCACAAAAGAGCAGGCCTGTAGCTGAGGGTTGTAGCGCCTGCGTGATGAAACATATTTTGGCGCCCCCCGAACCCCTAATGTATTTGCTTTTTTGCAAGACATTTAATCGGAGATATTTGCAAAACTTTAGTATACAAGGTGTAGAATTGCTTCACGAATCGTAAGCAGTTTGCAAAAATTAGTTTCAATCTTTCCCCGGTTTCGGAAAAATGAAAATAACACAAATAGCATGTACACTGCCCCAAAAAAGAGAATGGACAGGGCTATAATCAATTAAAAGGTATTTACAGTATTGTAGGCAACCCATTCTACAACATCGCCATTACTTTCACGCCAAGACAGGCTCTCTGCAGGGCGCCTATCGCAATTAGTTCCGTATCATTAAATTTTTACCTAAGGGGTCCCGGGGATTTCGGTTTTTAAATAAAATTTAGATATGAAAGCTAAACATTTGTGTGCATTCTTTATAAGGAAGGAATACAGTTAAAACTTAAGTTAATAATAAATTATTAAATTGGTCCAAAAGGTTGTGTGTATTAGAAATTTTTTTAATTATCACTAATCGTTAGATTGTATTGTCAATTAACTTCCAGAAAGTTTTAGTAAAGAAGGCATTAATTTTAAGCATTAACTTAAAGCTCTAAAAGAAGGGTATTATAAAACCCACAGAGAAATATTCTGTTTAATTCTGAGAGAGCGTTTTTCTTCTGCCAGCAATTCGTTATTTATTTTCAGTACTTTTTGTCAAAGTATATCAACATTTACTAATAACTTGCAGGAGCTGAGGTTAAATTTAATAACATCTTAAGCTTAGTAATTTTATTTATTTAAATAAGTTACAAACTTATTAACGAAATACCCGTTTCTCTTCATGGGTCATTTGCTGTTAAACAATATCATAACATTCTTATTTAATCGTCGAAAAGGAGGCATACACATATTTAGCTTTCATGTCTAAAGTTTATTGAAAAACTGAAAATAACAATTCGGGTGCCGCTTAGATAAAGATTCAATGAAGCGGAACTAATTACGAAAGGCGCTCTGCAGAGAACCTGCCTTAGCTTGAATTGATTGAAAGTAATGGTGATGTTGTAGAATGGGTTGCCTACTGGCACTTAGCTCTGTCCATTCTCTTTTTTTGGGGCGCTGTACACTTGTACAGGTGCACTAAGATATTTACTAGTAAAATCTTTTACAAAGGTACTCGCCTCACTTTTACATTAGCAAACTGATTGACTATCTCTTCCACATCTAAACTCTCAGAAAGATCGCTTTCAATAGATAAAAGTGCAAGGCTCGACATGGTCTTGACGTATTGTACAAAAACACAATTACAACTAACTACCACCAAAGTGAACCAAAGACTACCTAAAGAGGAATATTTGAAGTTTGCAATTTCTTTTCAATTTGTTAGAATGGCAAATTTGTTGTCCAGATGTTTTCAGTAAATTCTTAGAGCTCTAAATAGAGTTTAAGCCGGAAGTGAAAGACTCAATATAAACATCTCCGGACTTATTTATGATGTGCTATATAGTCCGCCCTTCAGTTGGGTTTAATTATAGGAATGAGAATCGTTGCAAAGAATCTTGTAAAATATTTTTCTATTACCTTGTGTACCATTATAATTTTTTAAATCGGGTGTAACCCGGAAAGATTATGAATGCAATTTCATTAAATTTGCGCCCCTTATAAGTGGCGCCCGCGTGTTAGACACGCACTGCCCGCCCGTCAGCTACGGTCCTGCAAAAGAGACAGTACAAGTTTCATTATAACAAAGAAAACTGAGCATAATCTAACGCACACACACATTAAATAATAATCGTAAAATCTGGCCAATAAAATAGTAAATCTAACTTCTTCTAATTAAAATATAATTAAATCCTAATTACTGATAATGCAAACAAATGGTGGGTTATGACCCCTCATGCATCTGGAATCTGTTTTTAATTGTAATCTTCTTGACAAAATTCTATATTTTTCATGATTTCTGGCAAGCATACATTTGGAAGGAATTTTGAACACACTTGAAAATAATATTTCGGTTCTTATATGGCCGTTTCAGTTCTTATTGAACCGAGTTTTTGCGACTCCTACAGTTTTATGAAATATAAGCATCGCAAAATTAATTGCTACTACTAACATAATACCGTTAATTTCGGCGCCTTTTAAAGGTAATTTAAGAAATTGAAAATTCCATAATTAATCCTTTTAAGCAGATGTAGAGCTACTGTCTCGACTTTTCTTAGGAAATGCAGCAATAGGTAGAAAAATTCATTCAGAGACATCACAATCACCTCTTAAATCAGAAATCATAAACCTGTACCTTTGAAAATCGGTTATCTTCTTCTTTCACTATAATAGACCAAGTCGCGAATAACTCTTTTGTAGATTCTGTAGGGCAAAGTTTACTTTGAAAATAAAGTGTAATTCAGTTCATCTTTATGGTAAAGAATTAGCAGAAATGTAATTTATTGCAGTTTCGACCCTGTATGGAATGTCGAAGAATATTATACTGGAAGCTAGAAAGGGAATATAATATCAAAATAAAAATTCTCAACTTCTGAAATGCTGCCGTTCACATCATTTGGTTAAATTTTGTGAGTAATAAAACTATATCATCATAAAAGATTAGAATTCGCTAGTTTTCTCGCTCATAATTTTTTAAAAAGCTAGACTTATAAATAATCCAGACTTGGCGGAAGAATCGCTTACCTAGCAACACTAGAAAAGTATCAGAAACTGGAAATTCATATAGTAATACAATGTGGTTGATGGGAAAGTAAACCATTTTAAATCACAAGTTAATTATGCTAACGCATATAAAAGCTACAAATTAAAATTCAGCATGTCATTCCTCGATTAGTTAGTAATTAGCTTAGAAACATAAAATATTTTCAACCTGCACAATGTAATTTAGTTAGTAGTTTGTATATATGTAACACTGCGTTTAATTTTGTCTCTTATTTTATTAAATTTTTGTTCGGCAAAACAAATAAATCCCTATAACTGCTTTCAGTACTAGTCTTCTATAAAAGCTTTCATTATGTGCCATCTACAGCGAATTAAGAAAGAATTTTTATTTGTTTATTGAAATTTGATTTTGATTTTGATAATCTTTTCTAATTTTGAATTTCTTACCTAATTTTGAAATAGTTAACGGCTAATTAAAGGCTTTTAGAATCAGCTAGAAAAGATGACTTATGTTTGATTTTCTCAAAATAATTGCGGTCTTAGTTGTCGGGGGCCGAGGTGCAAGTACTCACACCGACGACCCTAATTTTAAAAATTTTATTTGTTCATAATTAAAGGCTTTTGGTATTGTACTAAAAAATTAAATTTGCTTTCGATTATTTTCGCCTGAGTGAACTCTATTACTTTGGTTTGATTTGTTTCTTCAGAAATAGTTAACAAATTGTTGAATATGAAGATTTGCGATGTGATCGTAAAGCCTTTAATTAGCCTTTAATTATTCACTAACTTCATCCTGATTTATTAAGTCCGTGTCATAAGTTTCGCTAATTATTTCTAAAGCTAGTGGAACCTTTAATTTAAAAAAAATTGAAGAGCCTTAAATTTGGGAATGGGGCACTTAATTATCCTATAATTATCCTTTTATTTTCCATGCGGTCCCATATAGTTTTCACAGTATGGCTCCGCCTACTTCAATTAGAACCATCTCATTATCTATTTAGCGTTTACAAGAAGTTACAAGGTTTTAAATAAAATTTACCAGTTATTCCGGGGCGACTTTTACCCTCTTAACGTCGAGCTCTGCAGATACAAAAAAATACGTGTCTAATATTTTGGTGGCTACTACTTATACAGGGTGATTCTCAACTTGTTTTTTCCTTTTAAAGGGTAAGAGAGAGACATGAAAGAAAATGGTCTGTACGTTAAATTGCATTAACAAAATATGCATAGTTTCGAAGATAGAAAGCTTTAAATAATTGAACCTACCGTTTGATATCTGATAGTTCTTGGTAACATATTCAGTAGGTGTAGCTATAGGTGTAGTTATTTCTCTGATCGCAGACAATAGAACAAAAGCCAGCAGTCGGGCGATTTTTTTATAAAAGTATTATTCTGGTATTTGGGAATACAACTGTGTGGTCATAATAGTAATTCTGTCAGCATTACGTTCTAACAATATACGTGAAAGTCAAAATAACTGAAAATATAATTAGAATTTATTATAAAACATCAAAGTAAGCCATGATTTAATTTATTTAGATTGATAACTACGTAGTACGTACAGTCTTTAAAATGTAGCTTAGTTCCTAAAATCCTACCTGAAAATTTGAATAACTTCGCTGCGTGTACTGCCAAACTAAAAACAGTAAGAATATGTAGAAGATATTTTCTTTATATTACGTACAGATCTCTGGTTTTTAAGTAGGTCATTAGACTGCAACATATTATACATTTAATTAGAGCAAGATTACCCAAATTTGAACTTTTAGGCTAAGAGTTCAAGAACGAGTGCGACAATGGCCCTATAACCCAGGTTTTTGATACTGTCTTTTCCATTCAAAAATTTAAAACCCATTATTTTCAGAGAAAATGGTCAAAATAATACTTAGGAACTTTTGGCATACATAATGTAATTGTGGTAAGATTTTGTCTTCTAGATAATAATTGACATTGACAAAAATTGCTATAGACTGTCATAATAAGTACCAACCCACAAATCAGTGCGTTAAGAGGCTTCATTAAAGAATCAAACGCAATTGAAACAATACATTACTAAAGAATCTTAAAGCACTGAAATAGAAAAAGAAATGGCTTAAGCAACCCCATCCCCGACCTTAGAGCTAGCCCGCTGGGAGTTCATTATTTTATGAGTATCTATTTTACTAAATTGACCTTTGTAGCCGTGATAAATACTGAGAAATAGATTAATCTTGTTGGAAAGTATGACTAAAGGTTTGGTTTTTATTAGCCATATCATGTTTACCCAAAGTTTCCTATTTTTGTTATTCATTTACCTGTAATGAGTTGCCTTCACGTTATGTTGACCACTAACAACAATTTTATTTCTTATTTAAAATAGTTTTGCAATGCTGCCAAACTGATACAAATAAATTAATGCTTACCCTGACCACTTCGCCGTATTTTGAAAGACAGAGATTTTATTTAGAGAATGTATGTTAACGACTGGGTAGTACTATTCAAAGAAATTAAAAAATTCTTATAGCTAACTTTACAATTCTTTCCCAATAAAGTGTAGTTTTTTGCTCAATAGATCGAATCAGATAAAGATTTTGCATTTATCATAGTTCAAAGTCTGATGAATCAATAATTGAGCCTAATAATTAAATTTAATATTGTGGCATTTTAGCAAACGTCTTCAAACTATACAGAATTATTAAAATTTAAGCCTCTCCATTAAAATTTCAAAAGCTGTAAATCAGATAAGTTTAATAGATTGGGTCATTTATACAAAATCTGGGTTTAAACAGAAACTCCGAAAGGTCTTAAAAGCTCAAAACCACTTTGATGCAATCTAAAGAATTGCCTTAATAACATGATTCGAAAACTAAGATTAAAATGGAATTTTAAATAAGAGACTTAACGCCAAAGAAAGGTACAATATTTTATATCTTCTCAAATTCTGAAAAACATTATGACTTTTTTTGTCGTTATTTGTCATTGAAGTTTTGTTCTACTTTGACCGACTTGTACCTCCTAACATTTTGCGATATCCACATTAAGCCTAGCAATTCGAACATATTGTACTATCTAAAATAAAATATTCTGATATTTACTTAATAATAATTTCACGGAAAAACAGATATGGGTTTTTATATCAGCAAAAATTTTGCATTTCTATTAAATAATTTATCCACTTCAGTTAACTGTCCTTTTGATTGTTTTATCTCTATCAAAAATATTTAAGAATTGTTTATTTTCAAGGTATCAGCCCAACTGAGAACAAATTTTGTCATAAAAAATTTAACTTTTTGCCCTACTCCTGGCCCTCTTAAATATTCCGGATATATTACAACAGAGAATAAACGGCAATATTTGGAGTTTGATATTTCGTCTCCAATTGCTTTGGATGAGAATATTAATGTAAGTTAAAAAAGATAATCAGAAAATAAAAGAGAAATAAACACATTTTTGTAGGTCAATGTTACCATTGATTCGATAATAAACAGTCGCTCGGTTTTACCACTGTTTGTGATACGCGAAAAAGACTTTTGCAAAGCTATGAATAAATATATGGGCGAATTCTGGTATGACATTGAAAGAGCTGGACAGGTTCCTCCTGGCGTTTGTCCTATTCCAGCAGTAAGTATTTTGTTTTTTATAAATTGCTTGCTTGTAATACTAACACAAAGCAATGTTTCAGAATCACTACCATATACACCATCACTATTTAGATTTCAGCAAAATATCTCTTCAGACGTTTCCTTTTGGCACACTGAAATTTACTTTTCACGCAAACGATAAGAGAAAGAATCAACGGGTATTTTGCTTAGTTGCTTTCGTAGAAAATATACCTAATTAAATTCAGAAGTAATCTTGATTTGCTTACGTTCTTGTTGCTATACAGTATAAGAAGTTGTTGATAATTTGTTTTCAAGATATATATAACATTTACCTGTAGTGTGTTCACAAAGTATTATGCAAGCACAATATTATAATATACCGTATTTTTCACAGCAAACGTTAGTTTAGTATTATTACCATATTCCTCATTTCAAGATAGATTTTACAAAAGAAACCGTTTAAGTGTTCTTATTTTGAATTTTAAAATAACATTAAAATACCAGAAAGGGTTAACATCTCAAGACTATTGTTACCGTAGTATTCCATTAGAACGTAATCTCTAGATTTAAATACTACGAATACATAAAAACGAGCTGTAGCTAATTGTATTGTACTACATACTGTATAACTAGTAACCTAGGTTGGATTTACTCTACTCTAAAAGCTTTGCTATGTAGAATTTCGAGGTTGAGTGACCTTAACTGAAATACGTATGTGTCTCTAGGAGAGCAGCTTTTACGTCTAAAGAATTCAATAGAAAAGCAGAAGTAACACACTATATTTACTTATTTCCTAAAAAATGTTTTTTATTTTATTATGATCATAAACGTTATTCTCATTAAAATGGAGTAGATGATAATAAACGAGCAAATGTGGTTTAGAAATACAGTTGGAGGATCCAGGCTGTAGTTTCTGAAGTAAAAAGATTAAACAAAATACAGAAAATCTTAAATTGTACACGAGCAAATGTATTTTAAAAATACGATAGAAGAATGTAGATCTAAAAATAAAAAATAAAATTTAAGTTACACTTCAATCAAATTTTTGAAACTACAAGGAAAAATCGATTTTAGGATGTCGTTGTCAATGAATACGAAAAAGCAAAGAAGCAGTTCCTACCTTTTTAAAATAACGTTTAGCAAACTCCTTGAATTTGATTTGAAAGTTTTATCTGAATACGAAATGATATACAGAATGTTCTATTTTAGAGAAGTCATCAATTGTGAAGATTCAAAATGTTTGTCATCTTATTTCAGTACTGCATTTAAAATTTATTTAATAGATCGACATAACACTATACCATGAAAAGTGAATAACAAGAGCAGCTTGTATCGCAACTAAATAAAGAATATTTAGAATGAAGAATTTTCAATACAATCTACTACCAATGTAATTCCAGTCCTATGTAAAACTTAAAACTTTTTTATAAAATAAATTCAGAAATTCCTAAAAACAAGAATTTCTGTTTTTTAAACACAATGCACTTCTATTGATGCAGCACAAAAGCTAGTTCAAGAAGACAATACTCAGTTTTGCCTCCGACGACAAGATTTATCAATTAATTTTGATTCTAATTCAATGTTGATGTGAAACGAGCTCTTATGCTTTATTTCATTTCGCTCGACAGTTAAGCCGTAAGAACAGAAGAATTGCATCGCTACGTTCTCAGATACGTGTAGCGGGCTACTTTTAAGATCGAATATTTAAAACTGGTCAAGTCAGAAATTACCAAAGCGACGATTCACGCTTCTTCAAATCTGACTTGTACCATAAACTGCATACTTCGAAGTACCTAAATTGTTGACTAATTTTAATTTATATTTAATTAAATACAGCATTGATAATCTGTAATCTATTCTTTAAGTTATTGTTACTCGCTATCGCTATGCACACCTGCCGGCTGGCCTGATAAACAGACCAGTCTAAATGTTAGCATTTAAGAAATATTTGCCGGTATAATTTTATGTTAGTTTAAATACGAATAACATTTAATTCTTAATTATTTAATATGTAACTGCAATAATTTTATGTTTATACGCTTTGTTGTTACAAGCTCCGATTTAAAGGAATTGCATCCCGAATGTAAGAAATTTATAAAATGCATTTCCCGCCGCATCCAATACACCTCTCAAACATTATTTCCGTCGAGGGCTGTATAATTACATACCTTATTAATTGCATTAATAAAATACAAGGGCAACCCATGCTTTAGTCCCCACCGCACCGATTATCACCGAAGCCTTCCCCACCATGCATAAAACTATTAGCATGGGGAAAACGACCCAGGTATATAAGCGAGTACTCGAGTGCCGTTTAGGCAGCTGATTCCAGCTCTTCGAGGCGAATCCTGAAGACCGCACCGAAATCTATACCGTCGACCCCTGGAGGCACCATTTCTCCACAGTAGCTACCTGTGAGCCCTTGTCTGACCGCATCAAGGACGAGGTGGGGGAGTAAACTCCCTCAACAAATCTGGCGCCCGAGCACCGTTCGATCGACCGACCAACCGAGAAAAGCGTCACAAGATCGATGATGATCTCACGTTTGCCAGCAAGTTTTTGACAAACGGCTTATTTCTTCATTACATTTTAAATCAACAACACATATCACACATAAGGTACAGAAGAAAGGTGTACTCTAACAGTTTAAGTCCACACAACGTGTTACGTAATAGAAACTTCATTTCGTTCATGGAACAGTTTACAAAGCGATTTATTTCTTTACAACGAGGGATCTTTACCTTTTGCATTCAGTGAAGCCTGGTTGGTTTTCGTATTTAGCTTTTTTAGCAGGTCGATGGAAGGTGGACCTCGACAGGGTAGATGGGCCGTGGGAGAGCGTATCCCGATCTTTTTTATATTTATAAAACTTTTTGAAGAAGATTAATTATGGAGAGCAAGACCTGACCCGTCTTTTTAAAAGATTGCTAAAAGGCGGATCTCAGCGTTGCCCCAGGTGTCCCGTTGGAGATCATAGCCCGATCCGCATTGGTAATTAACTCTTTGGGAAAGCTAATGTGGGTCAATAATAGAGGGCAAAGTCTAACTCGTCTTCTGAGTTAACTTTTTTGGAAAATTGATGAAGGGAAGCTTCCGACCTTGGGCCAAAGCAGGTATTTAAATTTCTTAAAAAGGTTAATAGTAGAGAACAAAACCTGATCCGTATTTGTAATTAGCTGTCTTAGACGGTTAATGGGGGTCAATGCCCAACGTTGGGCCAGATGACTCATTGGAAGCTGTAGCTTGACCCGTATTCGTAAGTAGCTTTTTGAGAAGCTTAATGGAGGACGAAGCTCAAGAGCACAGTAATTCAACGTAAATATAAAGAGTCTCAACCAGAGCGGAGTCGGGAAGCTACAGCCTAGAGAGGCCTAAAGATGGCATAATGGAACAGTGCTCTCAGAATCTTTTTGGATAAAAATGCAAAATCAAGAAACCTTCGTTCTGTAAATCTTATTGGACAATAATACAAAATCAAAAACTTCCAGGGTAAACTTAAACCTTCAGCTTACAATTTGCAAGGCGATTAGTCCATTACGGAAATTTAGGATACAATAAAGGTCAGACTTTTAGCTTTCGTTAATAAAGGTGGACGAAGTCTGATCCCCCTTCGTGTATTTAGCTTTCTTAAAAAAGTGGTGGAGAATAAAACTCGACCTTGGTGCATGGCAGGTTTCCCGTTGGAAGACGTAACCCTACTAGTGTTTGTAACTAGTTTCTTGAGGAAATTAATGGAGGGTGAGGCTTAACCCGTTTTAAGAAAAAAGATTCCGATCAGTAGTAGTCGTAGGCGCGGGAGGCCACACTCATTTCTTCTACAAATGGGTTAAAGACAGAGGAGCACTATAGCTCGACGCAGGTAGGTTGCAAGCTTGGATCTCGACCAGAGGAAGCGGCTCTGAATCTTTCTGTATAATAATATAAAATAAAAAAACTAGAAATAGTGCAACGGAGCTCCGTTCTTTAAATCTTTTTGAACAACAGTAATACAAAATCAAAACATTACAAAACTAAGCTTGAATACTCAGTTTACAATTTGCAAGTTTAGTATGCAACTGTTTTAAGAAAGTTAACCCGTCTTCGTGTATTTAGCACTCTTAGAAAATTGGAAAAAAGCAAAACCCGAACTTTAACGTTGTAAGTAGTCTGTTGCACTTCGACTCTTGTTTTTATGTACGATAGCCTTTCTAAGAAGATTAGTAGTGGAGGGGTAAAACTTGGCTCGTCTTCGCTTTCTTTGAAGGCGGATTAAGTGCAAAACTCGACTTTTGAAAGCCGTAACTCGACCCATGTTTGCATTTAGCTCTCCTGGAGCCGCAGTCCTATCCGTTTTAAACAAATAGAATTCCGATTTGTGGTCAATGCAGGCGGTCGCACCTGTTTCTATTATAAGGGCGTCAACAGAAGAGCAGCACTGTAGCGCGACGTGGCCAAGCCACAACGTGCCGTGGGGCAAATTAAACTTAAACTTTCTTTTTTGACGAAAAGGTACTATTATCGTCAGCCAAGTTGGTTTTCGACACTAACAAACTGAATCGTCGTAATTTATAGTTCGTAAAATGCTCTTACGTGCGTACTAGAAGAGGAAAGTGCATATTATCACTTCATCTCTCACTTCTCCAGCTAAGGAATGCAACTTGACTGAGTATCTAAATATTTCGTTTGGAATCTTTAATGGAATGCAAAAAAAACTTTAACGCATTTTTACGATTTTCTGGGATATTTCTAGATAATAACTTATAAAATTAAGTTTCCACAGAGTCGTATTATAATTTATTGAGCTTTTATTATTTTTACCAAAAGCGATTTTTCATTACGTAAGACAAAATTTTATTTCCAAGCTCCATTTTATTCTTATTTAATTCAAACTACTTTAAACATTTTTATAAAATGTAAAATAGTTTGGAATAGTTTTAAAAAGCGTTAACAGAAGTTCTTAATAATAAATTCCAGTATTAAATTTGCATTTTCATGATGATATTAATTCACAAGCTTAATACACTCTCTTGGTAAGCGCGTGTGGTGGAAACGAGCGTGTAGATACTTCATATTGTCGCATTTCAACCCCCTCAGGCTATGCAGATATAGTATTTCAATATATGCCTTATAATGCAAAACCTATGTAGCACAGTATTCGAATGGTAGAATATATTTTTTTCTCTATATTTGTTTGCCAATTACAGAATTCCCTCGTTATGTTTTTACTTTGAAGTTGAAAGCAGAATGAAAAAAGAAGAAACGTAACAATAAAACGTCCATACGTATTCTTCTTTGAATTGTAAAATTATTTTGTGTTTTTGTATCTGAAAGCGATTTCATGCGATAAAACAATTAAAGAGAATGAGAAATACAATAGCGGTTGTTCGTCAATAGGAACTATATGACAGATTGTGGGGGCGTACCCTATTGAAGAGAACAATGATATTAAACAGAGATATTCACATATAGAATGTGAAATATAGGATAGAGTCAACGTGTAAGAGGGATGGGATGTATGTAGGGGTGATAGGTTAGTGGATGCATGCATGTATAATTAAGTCGTTTCATATGTAAAATAGAACATATACATTATGTAACAATAAAATTCCTACTTAACCTATTTGGATAAAAACAAGAAATGAAATAATCACAGAACATGCGGTCTCTATTTTTTTCTTTACTACAAAAAAATTGACATTATTTAAATCAAAAATACATATCTAACAAAATCAAATCATTTGTTTAATTAGTAAACTCATCAATTATTTATAACAATGATAAAAGAAAGTTGAAATTAAAAGTTTAAGAAAAAAAATTTAAAAATTAAGAGAGAGCTTTAAAAAAAAGTTTAAAAAATCATAACTCGACCAACCACCACTAACAAAAAGATTGAAATTGTGGATATTAGGGTTTGCTTTAGGGTTAATGTAAATGATGGGCAATGTAATGGAGCGCGTAGGTGGACGAAAGCTCGCTATGCTGTGGTAAGCCAGCCGTGCAGGTATTTTAAAAGCTCCCCAGCACAAAACTGCGTGCGGTAAGTTGCCATAGCGACCGCACATCGCCGCGAGCTCGAGCTTATTGATCATCCGGTGTCTAAACAGTGTTGTACTCAAAACAACTACACATTCCTGTTGTACTATATATCAAAAATTTACAGCTTTTAAATGTGTCATTTTCATGTAATTATACTGTACTATATGAAAATTTGTTTTTTAAAATCTAATAATACGATTAGCATAATTTTTTATGTAGCATGCTAATTGGAATTTTCCACACACAAGTGATACTATAACATAACAAAAGATGGGTCTTTATAATTATGAGCCATATGCAGGTATACATACAAAATTCAACAAGGTCGTGTTACAGGGGAAAAACTAAAATACTTTTAGACAAAAATATTTAAATAATAAGAAAGATTTGCTGTAAATTCGATGAATATTTATCTCTGGTTTAACGAATCTAAATGTAAACTAGTTAAGTGACTAGTTTTCTAAGGCTAATCAGCTGCAATATTTACTGAAAAACGCTGAATAATTAAAAAACAAGTTGCGATATTTAGTACAAGTATTGGTATCAAGTATATGTGGGCATCAAGGCTCTGAACCCCCATGAGCCCCACACGCACTGTTTTAAAACATCATCAGATAAGATGGTGCACTCGCTTAAAATGCTATGTGTATGAAGTAATTGAGTGCAAATAAATGAAACAATCCAGTAATCGAGGACACACCACTATTGTATATTTCAGTTAGTGTTTTGCAATAAATGTGCTATCAGATGTTATTAACTGTTAGTAAGACTCCCAGGTGGTATTCAGTAAATTAGAAACTACAAAATACAAAAATCTCGCTAACTTCTTAATATTTTCTGTGGAGAAAACAATTTAAAATTTTCATAAACAGTTTGGCCCAACTGTCTTCAATTAATCATTTACATCGTCATAATCATATTCACTGTTATTTTTACCATATATAAGTTTTCTGAGTCTGGGTAATATTTCAAAAGTACTGGAAAAACTGACATAAATAGCATAAAAAGCAAAAAAAAAGCAGGAAAGTGTCCAATTCTAATTGGTCTGTAAATCTAAAACTATTTCAAAGAAACTACTGTTAGAAGTACCGCAAGTTGTTCACCAGATAATGTTCTTCTTTCAAAGACTTTAGCGAAACCCGATAATAGTAATAGTTAGTATTGGTTCTGAGCACTAAGCTTACTTAAGAAAAAAGTTTCTGAATTAGAAATTAAAGTATCCTTCAGAACTGGTAATAAATTAGAAGCTTGCAAAATACTTTAAATCTCGGGTTTTCTACCAAAAAGGCTAAAAAAATATGTAGTCTATTAAAGAGACCTTTGTGATTGCTTGCCCTGACTGTCAAGACATTCCATGAAAATTCAAAACCCTCTTGTACTTAGCCAATAATAATAAGTATCAGTTGTGGAAACAGTTATCTAATTCGAGGAACTTTTGGCACAACGCTCTCTTTGCTTGAAACCAATCTTACAACTGAGGCTGGTGGATAGGTTAAAAACAAATAAAACGATAGTCTACAAAGTGATGAATAAATGTGCATTTGTACGACAGAAATTTGGAAACTATCTAGAGCTGATAGAATGCATTTGGAGCAAAACATTTCAAAAGAAGCAAAACTGATATTCAGTAAAGTAAATGAGTTCAAAGATTAATTGAATCACTTTTCAAGCTAAACTTTCAATTAACCATGTTGTATTCTGTGTTCCAATCGGCAAACAAATAAGCTAAAAGTTTTGCTTTTGTGCAATGTTTATAGTTTATACTACTATACTACACTTTTTTGTAATTGGAATCTAACGACCATATAACTACGAAATTAAAGCTAACACTATTACAGCAGCTTATTACTTTTACAGCATAATGCGCCAATCTTAATTTCTATGTATCCCTTCTGTATGTTTTATTATCTATTTCAACATAATTGATGATTGTATCTATGCACACACTGCAGTAGAATTGGCTCTAGTTTTTGTTATCTACTAAAACCTGGTCAAAAGCAGATTTTTAATATGACAATGTCTAAAATATTTTGTATTTAGTACAAGGTAGATAAAAATTTTTGGTGAAACACCAAAAAGTAACAAATAATTAGCCTAAAACTTGGATTTCACCAAGGGCTACTATTTCAGCAATAATTAAAGAAAGCAGGTCTTAGTTTTACGAATTTAGCAAAAAGACGTAACATCTTTGTTGTGAAATATACGCCGATTCAATCCATTATGCAAATTGCACATACAAATTTGCATGTATGTTTTAATTAACAAAGAATTTGATTGCTATAAAAGCCTGACGTATCTCGCGAAATTTCATAGTAGATAACAGATATCTCAACAAGAACGGAAAATTTAAATTTGGTGCCATTTTTTGACAGTCAAACCATTGTGACAGTTCGATGGTAGACAGTCCGCTATTATTAAAAATGGATCTCTATTCGCTACAACGACGCATTACCATTGTTGAACATTATTTCAAAAATGGTGAGACTTTGACTGCCACCATTCGCAAATTGAGTCTGATTTTTGGTAATCAAAATGCTTCAAATGCATCAACTGTGAAGAGAATAATCGAAAAATTTGAGGAGACTTGGTCGATTACTGATGTCAGATACGTGTTCGTCAAGGTCTTTTAGCAAAAAACATCTGTTGTTCGCCAGAATGTGGCTGATAGTCCGGGAGCATCCTGCACAAGAATTTGAACATTTCAAGAAGCACTGTGCATCGATACAAAATCCAAATGATTCAACAACTCAAGCTTACAGACCATGCACGGCAAAGAGAGTATTGAGTCAGTGAACAACAAGTGAATGGTGAGTTTTCCAACAAAATCATCTTCAGCGATAAGGCTCATTTTCACGTTGATGGTTTCGTAAGCAAGCAGAATTATCGCATTTGGAACGACGAAAACCCATAGGTGTTTGGTGGGGCCGTGATAATTCAGTTTGTTGTGCCTCAATTAGATGATATGGCTCTCGAAGACATGTGGTTTCAACAAGACGGTGCCACTTACCACACATCACGTCAAACAATGGTATTATTGCACAAGACATTCCCTAGTCATGTAATCTTTTGTCCAGCTAGATCGTACGATTTAACGTTTTTGGACTTCTTTCTTTGAGATTTTTTGAAATCAAAAGTTTATGTCAACAAGCTTACGACCATCCAAGATTTAGCCACTTTTAAGCCAAACCGTGATTGCAAATTTCGTCAAAAGAACGCAAATGTGCCAGCAAAGCCGAGAAGGGCATTTACCATATGTGTTGTTTCATACATACTTCCAACATGTCTAGTTTATGATTAAATAAAAATTTTGGTATTTTTTCAAACAACACTGTTTTATTTAAAATTTAAATATCCCGCTCTTTATAACAATCCTGGAAGGCTATGCGGTTTATGTAAGTATTTCTGTTATTTACTTTATTTCTGCTTTCTGTGTAGTGTCACCTTAGTTTTAGTCTTAGTTTACTATTAAAACGATCTATTGCCGTATTAAAAGTTGAGCACTTTTGTAAGATAGGTATCGGCAGATGATAGCAAAAAGAATAGGCGCAATAAAGCTTATTGAGAAATATACATACATTTCACAAACCCAGATTTGGAGAATTTTGAAAAATGATAGGTTTAGCTTGTAGGCGATCATCAACATCGATTTTCTATAAACGAATGGTGTGGATTTACAAATAACTATCTTACTAGTCAGATTTAATCAAAGTAACTTTTATGACAGACTACTAGAGATTTCCTTTAAGAAACTCTACCAGAGTATATACAAAATGCCTCTGTCGTCAAAGCGTAGCACCGTATTTGGTTGCAATAAGATGTAGCACTACTG
This sequence comes from Ignelater luminosus, assembly GCA_011009095.1. Lineage (NCBI taxonomy): Eukaryota > Metazoa > Arthropoda > Insecta > Coleoptera > Elateridae > Ignelater > Ignelater luminosus. Next base: position 27,628 of record VTPC01002372.1, read on the forward strand.
CACTTTGCCAAAAAGAGCCTGCAGCGTTCCTTAAAATTGTTTTCTGTGGAGTTGTCTTCGATCTCGTATACTCAATAATGATAAGCCAAAGACGTGCAAGAAATTGATTACAAGAAACGTTAAAGCGGTAAGTTATAGGATAGGATATATGATAGAAAAAAACAACTTTAGGTTAACTCTTAAAAAGATTGCTGAAATCTAAAATGAAATAATCTTTTATGTACAATAAGTACAATATAGATCAGTTATGTTCTTGATATCTTTCACAATGACCAATCTTGTTTCATCTGTCGACATTTTGAAAATCTTTCACTTGTTATCGAACTCATAGTATATCAAAAGCTTTCAAATGCAGAATATCTAAACATAATCGGGCTTAGATTAGGCTAAACCTTATTACTGAAATGTTTCGGGCTTTTCAGGCTTGTCGAAGGTTTTTAGGTTAGGTTTCTTTTGGACTGATTGTACTTTTCATGGCGGTATGGACTTTTTGAATTAGTTAGAGTTTTCAGGCCTGTTAGGTTGTTTGGAACAGGCTTTTCAGGTCGATTGCCACTTTTAGGTCAACTGAGTTTGTTGAGTCAGTTTGATTCTTGAAGTCAACAAAGCTTTTCTTATTTATGTTTTAACGATTATAATTTCTTTAAAAAGACTTTAGTATGAAAATCAATGAAATACTTAGTTTTGTCTTCTAACAATTTTGAGCTCTTAGTGGAAATTGAAGCTGACTGCTCAATATCTTAAGTAACAAATCTGCGCGAGATTGATTTTTGAGTTAGGATTCTGCAGTGATTTTTTGAAAGTTAGATGTGGTGACGAAAAAAGACCAGAACCTTACCTTATTAAGTTCTCCTGCTTCTTTCTTAAGATTTAACCCCGCCCCCTCCTCTCCTAGAAAAGAGTATATCAAAACTAGATATATGTTATTTAGTAATCACTATGATAGCAAAATCTTCCCAACATTGTTGACTCCAGAACGAGGATTATCCTTGTAATTTTACAACTGCAGATTTTAATCTGGGCTAGAAGACAAAATTATTTAACTAGCAAATTCTGAATTATGTAATTATGTGAGTTAAATATTGAAGTTATAAACAAAACAACATTTAGATAACAGTAAATGGTAGACTTTTGTTCGCCGAGTCTTTTTGAACCAATCCAGCTTCCAGAATTCAACAAAAATACCAAAGCACACTTTTTGGGTCGCCGATGTAACTCGAGCTTTGAAGAGGAAACATGAAGTAGTAGAGTTGCAGCTCTTTTCTCGGAACTAGAACGAACCTGAATGCTCCAGATTTCGTTTTATTTTCAATTTAAAATGAATAATGTAATTTCCAGAAAATCTGGAATTGCCTAGAAATCACACATTAACATAATGCCTTCGAGTTACCCACCAGTTGATTATATCCCATTTTGTATATTTAGTTCTCTTGCTTCACGCTCGCAAAAGAAAACAAAAACCATTGAGTTTTATTGTTTATTCCAACTTGTTAATGCTTTTGTTTTGGTTTTCTTTCAGTTTACCTTGTTACTTACAATCTTTTAGAAGTATTCAAAGAGAAACAAAACAACCAAACAACAAAATAAACGAGACCATGGGCAATGTGAATATCAAATTAGTTCATTCTCATCAATTTTCTTTTTAAGTTAATTAACACATGGCTACCTCCGTTCACTCTTTCATATTTACTTAGCTGCACGAAACAAAGAAAATTTCAAAACAATAGTAATACATAGATGTTGCATTTATTGGGATAGTTTCTTAAAAAAGCAGGCTAACAAGGAATATTGATTATCTATTATGATTTAAATAAAATCAAATGAAAGAATTATTACAGTTCACATATCTCTAGGAAATTGTTTTTCAATTTTTGAAACAAAACCTAAAACAATTACAATTCTGTACATGAGAATTTCAAGTACGAATTAATATTCGTTTCATAATAAATGCAGTTAAATTAAAACTCGAAGAAAAATCCCTAAAAGAATAAATTTAAAAAGGAATCAAAACGGATATCACAATATTAAATATCATTCCATTTTCTACTTTATTTAACAGAAGATACAATTGCTGAAAGTATTCAAAGGGATAATGAGATAATTTAGTTGGGTTTGAGTATAAAACGTCTATATTAAATTGAAGGCTTTCCCTTTAAGTGGCGCTATCATCAGACGAAAACTCAAACTAAAACCCTGAATCCTGCTAAATTTACAGGAAAATAAAGGAAAGCAAGATGATGATGCTCTGGCTGGAATGCGCCGGCGTTTTTGAAGCTGCGTCAAAATACACTTCTGTATGGCTTTATTGATTTAAGTTGCTCTGTGATATAACTTCTTCACCAAATGGAAAACCCTATAGTAGTAGTACGACTGATTTTGAAATAATAAAAATTGTTAACAAAGGTACTAATGCTGTTAACTAAAAAAATCATGTAAGTCTAGTTAAATTATATTTTTATTGAAATACGTGTTTTTGTGTCACCAACTCACCCGTACACACACCGGCGGGTTTGATTTTATGTCAAACGAAACAAGGGGAAAAAGCTTTCTAGTACCCTTAAAACGCCCTTACTAAGCTGCACTTGTAGTCGACACTTTTGGAGTGCACATATGTACGTAACCACCCCCTCGATCTGTAACCAGAGATGTTATCGGACGCTAATGACTGTCCCACAGGGTACCAGATAGAACCCCTTCATTAGCCTGTCATTACTGATCTCCCGTCAACACTTCGATTTCAATGAGATTCAATAAAATTCTATGGGGTGCATCCACATGCTACATTATCGATGTTAAGAGGAGGGAATATATTTAAATAGAAAAAAGCACCTTGATATTGCTGTTTAGAATAGACAGTGTCATTTTATATTTTGTTTTAGAAAAAAATTGTTGAAAATGAGTAGAAAGAATTTAATCGACTGCGCAAAATGATCAAACTGATAATCTTTTGGACAATTTTTGTTATTATAAAAGCAACACGTGGACCGCATCATCCACGTGGTGAGCCGATTGTTAGACAGCACGTTCATTATAGGCCTACTAAAAATTCTAACCCCGAAAAGCTTACTCAAGATGAACAACTGCTTCATGATGCGTCACATATACAGGTAAGGCAATGCAGGTGTTATAATAATAATTGCTTATCATTATTATTATGATATTCTAGGAGCATCTTGAGGAAGTAATAGACGAGCCAGATTTATCAAAAATGTCGGATGAAGAATTAGAGTTTTATTATTTCCAAGTACATGACACCGATAAAAATACGAAATTGGATGGTTTGGAAATCTTACAGGCTATTCATCATACTGCACATAATTTTGAGTATGCTAAAGGTGAAATCATGGACCAAGATGAAGACTTTTCGTATTATGTTGGTATGTTGCTGTTATGAAAATTAGTAGTGTATCTCAGGGTGTACCATGAGGAAAGCGACAAGCTTCTTATTTTAAAAGGCGCAGTTTATCAATAGTTGGTTAACTTTATTTAGTGGTAACTGTGACAACATATCATAGAAATAAATTTCTGGTTAATGTTAAATGATTGAAAACCGTAAGTTATTACGGTAGCTATTGTTTATAATTGTTTTGTTGGTTTAATGATGACCAAAACTTTCAAAGTAGATAATTCGTCGAGTGCCTCGAATATTTATATAATACTGAAGATGCTGATATAATATTTGTTTACTGCTTCTGTAATGAAAATGTACGTGCAGTAATACTGAGATCTTGTCAAAGAGAGACGGGATGTTTTTTATGCCTTGAATGTATTACCATAAAGCCCATTTACACGATTTGACAAATTTTGTACCCTAATGGGCTTGATTTCCATCATATGCAACAAATTCAAAAGTCTTTACCTAGTGATTTGGAACATCTGTACGATGACCAATGTTGCACATCAATTTGCTTAAAATGGAATCAACATTGTTTTCTGTAAACGTATGGTATGGGTATAACTAGATAATTAGATCGCATTTCTTCTAAAGGCTTCTTTTGGCAAATTACGACCGCAATTTCTCATAATGTATAAAAAATGTTCCTTTTTAATTGCAATGCCGTTGTGGTTTCAACAAGATGAGGAACCACTCACTTTAGTAAAAAAGAACGTGCTGTAATATGTTCTGCGGTTCTGCGTGATCATCTGATTTATCGGCAATGGACTTCTTTCTGTGCGCAATAATGGTACGCTATGACAGTACTTCAAGCGGTAGATGGCTTTGCTGATACTTTGAGCAGGTTAGAACTTTAGACTATTGTGTGTTTAAGCAGCGATCGCATCTTTTGAATATTGCCGTCATTACAACTAAAAATCACTTATAAGAGTATATCAAAAGGTGCCATTCTGCCCGTCTCTGACTCTTGACTTTAGCTAGATTTTTGGCCTAACTAAATCTTTGGTCCTATTTGTGACAAATCAAGACTAATTCCACTCTTTTTCGCCATCCCAATCTAAAATCAAAACAATATTCTTTGGGCATTGTAGAAAGTTTTTCCCATGGCGACACACCTAGGAATTATTTTTCCAAACAAAAGCTAAAGTGGTGTCTTAAGACAGTGTTACAGCACCTCTTTGGCATTTTTCCTATCAGTTACAAAAGCATTCCAAGACACCGCCATAAAATCTTCATCCACCTGGTGAGCGATTATTGTTTTCCTCGTTTCTACTCTCTGAGACATAATACCATAAAAGACTTTGTGAAAAAAAGTGCCATTTTTTATAAGTCGATATTTCGTCTAATCGATCTCATCTCTTCTTGGAGGTTTGCAATCTGCCTGGTGTATCGCTTATATGTAGATGCACGTTTTAAATCAAGCCATGTCTAAACAAAACTGCTTTATAACCACAGCTGCGTGAATTCCTACTCGGATATTTTCTGTCTTGATACTGTTTGCTGCTGCTTGTCTGTTTGTTACAAATTCCGAAAAACCGCCTACCCTCCCTCACCAAGATTTGGTATCTACTCATTTAGTAAAAGATATTAAACAATTCTTTACTTTTCGGGTTGAAAAAATGTTTTCTAAAATAGCCTTTGCTGTCTCTTGTCGCAGACGCTGTGGAAAACGATAGTAATTTAGTTCAAATTAATTGTTCGTCTAAAATAAATATTCGGTTAGTTCTTCTGTTGTTTTTCATTTTCCAGTTAGGTAATGATTTTTAATAATTCTTGCAGAATCTTCTAAATAACTAAATAATTGTAACTTTACATGCACCATTTGCTGGTGTCTTCAATATTATTGTAATCTTTTAATAGTAACATTTAAGCTTCGATTATGAGATATCAATACAATATCACCATACAGATCAACTATGCAGTCATGAATAGAATCTTAAACGGTATCGAAGTTAATATGAATCTTGGTGATACTTAGTTTTGGATGCAGCTGAATGCTATAGTTTTAAGATTTAACCTCTAGACTGAAAAACAATTTTTAGAACATAAATAAAGTAAATTTCTGTTAAATAGAGTCACTTTACCTTTTAACCATTTCATTTGAAAGCTGATGCATTTTTGCAAGAAAAAGTTCTAGAACAAAACATCAAATGTACTCAATGTGAATTTCAGCGATCTTTTCTAATTCTACTTTTAGTCAGCAAAGATAAAGTTAGAAATGGGATTTCAATTTGTTTATTGTCTCTTTAAAAACCATTGAAACAATTGAAAGAGCTTGAGCTAAATCTGAACTACACAGATCATTTGTGACCTCTTTGTGTTATACAGAACACTTTTCATTAAAGAAATCACTATTGCATTTAATTATATTAAAAGAAAGTTGACGTCACTTCAGATCTTCGTTTGGATTTTTAACAGTTTTCAAGTTATTAAACGTAAAACAATAAATGAGAAACCCTGTATAAGATAAGCAAAACCTTCTCCTTTATAATGCAACCACTCCAATTTCAATAAATTGGTATTTAATATTAATTAATTTTTTCAGAGCTAATCGATCGTGTTTTGGAAGAAGACGACGTCGATAATGATGGTTTTCTAAGTTATCCTGAGTACGTAGCTGGAAGGAAAAAAGATATACAATCACAAACTATCAAAAATGAACATCCGGAAATAAGTGCTTTACCATGAACACGATTTTATTGTACTTTTATTTATTCTATAACAATAACAAATTAAAATGTTACTATAATAAATATTTCTAAGAACTTAATTATTTGGTTTATTTTCGGCGCCACATTTAAATCTACTACATTCTCCTCCAGCAGACCCCCAATTTGCTGCTTCTTGCAATTCTTGTAATACATATTCATAGTTATCATCAGGTTCAAAAGATAATGTTTTTGCTGTTCTCAAAAGCATGTCTCCAGCTGCTGCGTACTTTCTTGCTTGTTGTGGTTGCTGACAAGCTACATTTTGTAAACATCCATTTGAGCCTGGTGAACCTATAAAATTGCAAACAAAAATTAATAAAGTAAATAGCAATCATTTTTCAATTAAGCTTTACCAGTGAGATAGCCCAAAAACAACAAAATTTCTTCATCAGTTAAGAAGGTTTCTTCACCATCACTACTTCTTCCCAATCCTCCTTTCCAATTTCCTGCTCCTAAAGAACCCGCCGCAAATATCAGTGCTTTTAGTAGAACTAACACCACCAGGTTGGTTAAATTTAAAGAAACAACTTGAGATCCACCTCCATTTGTAAGTCCACCGTATCCACGAGACATTAAAGTTCCTGCTAGAGAACTCAGCATGGCTTTCGGGTCAAAACCCCTGAAAACATGACTTGTTGGCAATTAAAAACTTTATTTGTGTTTGCTTTGTAGGAACAATAAATATTTTAAGAACTAAAATAAATTGAATTAAGTAGGTTTTTTAGAACGAGACAATTGGAAAAAATATACATTTTTGGGCATACCATGCACTTTCATTTTCTCAAGAGTAAAAATGTTTTGTCAAAGAGACCAATCCTGGAATGCTGAAGACATGTTATACTCATTAAGGTAAAATTTTGTCAATTTCCGAAGTTAAATAATTGAAGAAATAAGAAACAAATTTGTTCGATATCATCTGAATCATAACTTTTGTTATTTTTTAATGCCGCACTCTGTATACTAAAATATTCATCTATGCCGAGAGAAATCCTGAAACACGACCGTAGTGTGAAGGTGGTATGGCATACATTTTATTTATGTTGCTTAACCCCCTTCTCTAAGAGCTACTCCTAGAAGGTCTTACAGAACAAGCATCTACTTTAATTTTGTGTACGACTGTCAATAGCCCTTTTGGACATCGTCGTTTTCTATATCTTGAAAACTATCAGGCCGATTTTGATTATTTTGAATACATGATTCCACTGGGGTTCAAAAGCACCATGCAACTTCACCTCATTATCTTCAGTAGAAGGGGTACATAGGCTAAAACACTGTCTGGATCTTAATATTTCAAATCGAAGAATTTGAACGTGGAATTGGAATTTGGGTTTTGTTGCACAGACGTTCGTCTGAAGTAGGCGAAGTGGATGTTTTTCAGACGCTGCTAGGTGTGCTTATTTGTGTGTTCTTGCGTACAATCATCACCAATACTAATCTTTCTTATTGGGTCCAGTGGCAGTGCTAATAGGATGTCCAGATTTAGACAAAATATGATCATAGCAAGAGAATCGAAAAGGTTATAAGAATCAAATTTGAGAAATCTGTTGATAATAGCTTGCAACATAGCCTCAGGATAAGAAACTACTTGTAGAAAACAAAAAACAATCGCTGCGCGCTAGGTACAGTTTTAAAGCAAACTACAAACTCCACAAAAATCTCTAGAGTTGGCCAGAATAGATCCATACTGAAAGCTTAGTAAGCTTAATAATTGGATTTGGATGGTTTTGTCCTGTATCTTTGCAATGCAAAGTAGTATTGACATGGGAATTTTTGTGTTACGCAGAGTAACGTATAGGCTTTAATATAGACGCGGCTTCGATGGTCTTTATTTATTTTTCTGTACGAATGTATGAATTTAAAGTTACATTAAATCAACAATATTTATGCCATAGTACTGTGTGTCGTTTGATACTAAAATAGGTAAGTGTCAGAATTTTTCTCAATATTAACCGAAAGCAAAATTATTCAAAGTCGATTTTTAATTTTTTCTATTAAAGTACATTTCATAGTGTTGCACAACCCTATACAAGACAGGACCATTTGCAAGTGTCAGGTCAAACTATGGATGTATGCTATCGACTCTAGTAAACCGTGACTCTTTTGAGATTCCATCTAGTTGACGACCATTTGTTTCAACGAAGTTTGGCCTTTAAAGCTTCCTGGCTTACTGAGTTTTGGATTCTATATAATTTATTTAGATTTACCAAGCCTTCTAAAACTATTGCCTTCACCAGATTTTAGCTTTCATTTGGAACTACACAATAAAATGTTTTGGTTTACGTTTTACACAAAATTAGACTGTAAGTCAGTTGCGGCTTTTACATTCTTTAGACTCCGGTCACAGTTTTCAATAAGCAACGAACCATATCGAGATCTGAAGAAGCCCCTTATAACTCTTTTTTCCAAAAATGAGTGATTTGATAAATCGAAATGAATTTAAGAAAAATTGTACTCGCAAAAGTACTATACTCTAAGCTATTGCACGTAACAAAATTCTACGCTTTTTATTCACTAGTTATAAAAGAAGCTAGACATAAACAGAGTTTGAAACCAAATCTCACTCTACTTACCACTAAAAGAAAATTAATTTCCGACACTAAATGACTTTTGAATTTCCAAGCAGATAGCAGACTTTCTATGATGGGTTGTTTTGCATTGGGTATTCTTTAGAAGAAGAAAGGTAAAATAGCGTCTTTGATGAAGAATACGGCTGTGTATACCTTGTTGATACTTTAGTAGGTACAGAACGAATTAATCAATCACATCTGCACAACTTCTAGTGGTTTTTCTACAGCAGTCTTTATAATTTATGCAAGCTTTATGCTATTTGCAAGTAAGTTTGTTTTGCATTTGTTCTTTTAAAATCAATGCGACACATAAGTTCAGAATGAAATCAAATTTTATTTCCTTTGAACAAACCTGACCTATCCTGTTCAAAATGTTTTGTTCATTCAGTTTCATTGGGACATCTCAGAGTACAATAATGCAAGACCTATTGGGTCTCCATTCGGCCCCACAAGTTTGATAAAACTCATTTTTTATTGTTTAAGTATCTTCTATTTACCTGCGAATTATCTATTTTGGGGTTTATTTCAAAAAATTCAGATTTGGTGTATCAACTAGCACAATAAATGCATTGACTAACTTTTTCAATAATGCCATAACAAATAGTTAGAAAGACTGGTTGATAAAATTTCTTTCTTATCATCTTGAAATTTATCTCAGGAAGCCCAGAGTCAATATCAACAGCTTGGGCCATAGACTTTAAAATGAATTGGACTTTTGATAAACACAAAAATTGTTTTCTTTCTAAAGATTATCTAAAATAGGTCGAGTTGGTATTTTGACATTGGTAACGGTCACAATGGAGATTCTTCAGTTGGCAGAGTTTCAATGCTTTCTTTGCTAATTTTCCAAAAGACCAAAGGAATTTGAGTTAGATCTCCCTTCTGAAGGTTAGTTGTTCAGGCTTTTCAGAAACTGCGTGAATAATCTCAAAACTATTTTTAAAATGATATAGCAATCAGAAAAGAGAAGTTCAGTATTGTTTTTATTATTTTATTATTAGATAGTCATCGATACCATATAAGATGTGTAATTGCCATTGATGTAACAAGACATAATGAAATCTTCATTGACCCTTAGGATTGAGGGTCTTGATGTTAGCTCTCCTTCTCCTACTTATTTGCAAGTTCAATGAAGCTGTAATCGATGAGCAATAAACATTATGGGCCGCATTGAAAAAAAAATAAAAATAGAAGATTTTGATTTTTTCTTTTCTTTTCTTCTGTATATTCTTTTAGAAACTTCTTGACTTGCTCATAACTACATGGTTTCCACATTGTTAGTTTCTGTTATTATTTCTAACCTATAGCTGCTGCAATCTACACTTGTGATCTTGTGGCTACAAAATGCAGATTTCTATAAAAGAAATCTTTGGTTATATATCAAGACACCGTTTCTACAAGCCATTTTACACGTTTGATTTTCTGAGTACAGTTGCATCAGGGAGTTTAGATTGTTTTTGTGTAATGGTTTGAACAAACTAAAGTTTTAACCAAGTCTATTCCCAGCAGATTGTTTCTGGAATCAAAATTGGAATGGAGTATTCAAAAGTTTCTTCCTTAGAAAAGGATCATTTTGGGTTTGAAAAGTAACTCATTTTTAACAAAATTTGGTTTTCACTATATTCTTGTCAGGCAGCTATTTCTAAAGTTAATAAGGTCAATTTAATACCATTTCGTAGAGAAGAAGTGTAGATAGATTTCCTCAATGGAAAGCACAACCGAATCTTTCTAAATTCATTTTTTGTTTGGGCAAACGTATTAAGTTCCTAGAAGTGCTTAAAAGAGTTTGTAGATTATAGCTGAAGAGAAATGGATCAGTCTTGAACGGGGGGGGGGATAGCTTTACCCATCCACAGAGCACACACAGGGATGAGTTCATTTCCAGGATATTATAACCGACTTTAAAGGGTGGCCAGTTAAAGACTAGGTAACTTAAGTTAAATACGTTGGCATAAATAGTAATGATGATCAACAACCAATGGGGAATATGTAAACATATATTTTTTATTTCTTCCTGCATGCCTTAATGGTTTTGCACAGCTTGGAAAACAATGCATAAGTAAAACAAAGTGAAAGTTTAAGGTAACTAGAAAATCAAGTTTAGGAAATCGAGAAAAATGCAATGTATGTGAAGATAACAAAAGGAGGTTAATTCAGAAATATGATACTAAAAGAGAAACCATTTTTAACAAAAATCATTAAATTGTTACTCAGGGAATTTGAAAGTAAAACCTTATATATAACACTCGTTACGGTAACAGTTTAAAACTTAAAGAGTTTTTAAAATTTAAAAAGCAATTTTTTAAATATACATACCTGGAGATCGTATTTCTACTGTCCTCGCCAGCAACAGCACATATCACAACATTAAAACACAAAGTTATCAAAATAAAACCGAGCAGCATTTTCAACGTCATGTTTTCGATACAAACGACAAAAAAGAAATGTCTCTTTTGTCTTTCGTAATTGCATTTATATATCGCGATGTTACATTATAGAAATTCAGTGCATAATAATAACTCTTTTCACCCCATTCTATTGTTAGTTTTCTTATTTGTATTGTTTATGCTCGACGTCTTGAACAAACCATCTTAACCGAGAGAGAAAAAACGGTTTTTAATGAACTTAAAAATCAACGTTACGCTTACGCAAAAATTCTAATTTAGTGAAAACTATACCCATGCAAAACTCACATCTTTTAATGTCCTCTTATCTATTGTTTACTTAGATTTTAAAAACTTATCAAATTAATTCAATATGAAACTTAGTCTTGTTTGTTTGTTTTTAGTAAACGAGACGTAACAAATAGATTCACATTTTCTTATTTTGATATACATTGTTAATTAAAAGATTGCTGCAATGGCAAGCAGGTAAGTATTTCTTCACAATTTTGTTACATTTTTTAGAAACTAATTTTTGCAATTAAAATACCAAAGTAAACACAAATAATTAACTTCCTCTTTGATGTATAAATGTAGGAAATCCGTTGTGTATTGTTTTTTAAGGCAATATTAGTAATTTGCTTATGCTTTTAACAAATATGATGGTTTGTTTGTAAAATAAATGTTTACTATAGAGTAAACAAGTAGACTGTAGAAAATGTCATTAAAGAATTGGCAAACACTATTGTCTCTTCTTATCAATCTGATTTTTAGAAGTGTTCTTCAAAAGAATCTTGGAAACAGCTTAAAATATAAAAATCCAAACTCTATGAATAATTTAAAAAAAAATCGCCCTTGTGTCTTTTAAATAGGATGCAGTTTCCAAGTAAAATACTTTTAGAATTCTTGTATCATCAAAATTTAATTCATGATTTATTGTTTTGGTGACATTTGAAAATAACGTGCAATATGAAATAAAATTATTTATATCCTACTTTCATGTCATCATGAACGGAGATGTAGAGCGGCATAACTATGCCTTTTTAAAAAGGTACGTTAAATGTAGGTTACGTCACCACTGTCACTATTTAATGACAAAAATAATTATTACGTTTTTTTTATAAAAGTCTTCGCTTGAATTTGTCACATTAGAATGCTCCTAAGGTTTTTAGAGTAAAAATTGGTATAAACACCTGGTGTGACCACCATTGGAAATTCTTTATTTAAAAACTGGTCAGGCTTTTCTCTCGCCTCTCTTTACCTAAATTGACTTTCTTAATAAAGCTAAATACGAACACCGGTTGGATTTCCCTCTCAGTTAACCTTCTTAAGAAAACGACATACGATGCATACCTGCGGTGACTCAACGTTAGACTTCGCTCTTTATTATCCTTCATAAGAAAGCTAAATATGAACAGGAATCAAGATTTACTCTTCAATCATCCGCTAGAAGTGGCACAGAATTGGGTTTTACCCTCTACTGTCCTCAATAAAACTTGTGGTGACCCACTCAGTAGTTTAGAAGTCACTTCCTCACCAGTGCCAACTGGGATACAAGATATTTGTCAAAAATCAAAAAACATTTGGTAATGTCTAAGTTCTTTAAAAAATTATAGATGCCAAGTCGCGATACACAATGAAAAACACAGGAAAACACAAAATTTAATCAGTGCTACCTAAGAACAAAGTTCAGGTTGGTCAAAGTGTAGAAAAAAAGAAATTACTTCAACCAAACATTCTGTATTTCGATCAAGCGTAAAATCAGAAAAAGGTAAACCTTTGGACAGGTAATTGAAACAGCAAAGTCCAAACCTTTATTGGCTAATTAAGACAGGGTGTATTGTTATAAATGATAGAACGGTCTAAAATAAGCTAAAATTGTTATGCAACTTATGTCTTAAACGCAACAATTCTTTAAGCAAGATATAAAAGTTTCCTGTAACTTGGCAACAAAGTAGGATTAGAATTGGTGTTATTCTATTTTTTGTGCATAGAAAACAAAATAAACATTGATGCTTAATGCGTATTTTTTAATTTACTCAGCACACTCAATGGTGTGGTTTTGTAATTTTGAACAATTCGTAAAGGTAACTTTAAAGTCATAAAACTTTTCTAGATCAACTTCATTATGCTGCATTGTACATTCTTTTGCTCAAAGACGGTTGAGTGTAGAATTCTTTGATTTTTGTGGCCGTCCTATTACCCACAGCAATATGGTCGATTACACTCCTAACATCATGTATATATAAAAATCTAAATAAAGAAACATCGACTTCTTCAACAATAAGAAAATTATGCAAGCATCGACCATAGTATCTCTAGACGGTTGCTTCATTCTTGTAGTGGCTCAGGTGGAAAATAATGAAGATCAATGCTTGCACACTTCATGCCGTTACACGTTATACACAGTGGTGATAAAGTTTGGAACAAAATTATAATTTGATCATATAATGTTTTTTTGAAAAATTCTTGAACACGTCGATTTTTTATTTCAATAAGGCATTTTTGAGCGCAGAAACATTTTTCTTGCAGTTCATGTTCTTGATCCATGACGTCATTATCATTTTTTTAATTACAATCCCATTTTTGAAACGATGGTTAAAAACCAAAAGGTACCAAAAGGTACCGTATATAACAATTTTTTTGAGAAACCTGATTAAGTTTAATAACACCAACATTTGTTCTCAGTAAAAATAACAATGACTACTTCCCTAAACAAGATTGAACTAGTCGTATTGTTCATTTTCTAAAAAAGCAAACAACGACAAGAAAACTACAGTGATTGATAATAGGCGCTAGTGTAGTTAAAGTTTACTTCTTTCCACAGAGATATATAGGTCAATCTATACATTTTTGGGAAGCTTATGCAAAGATGAGTAAAACGAGCCATACTCGCTTTACATAGACAAGAAATAAAAAAGTTATTAATTTTTGAACCTAACTTAACCTCTTACCTAACCACTAACTTAACCTCTAACCTAACCTTTAACCTTACCTCTAACGTAACCTCCAACCTAACCTCTAACCTAACCTATAACTTTTTTATTTCTTGTCTATGCAAAGCGAGAATGGCCCCGTTTTGAAATAGAGTAACTTTGTATATGTTTTAAACTTTAATTCATAGTTCACAGTTTTGAAATGTACAATTAAAAACTATAACTTATATTAGATTTTTGGAGAGATTTCATCCAATTCATTATTTTTTCCATTTGATTCATTGCGAAGTGTTCCTGTGTTGACTTGAAGAAAGAACCTTAAGGATGCAATATTAGAATTTTCAGTAGATTTGGTGATCTGATGCTCCCCAACACCATTTTGCTAAGTTGAATACCACATTAGAATGGCTCGAATGATTTGTAATTTTGATGCGTTTTATTAATTCGGCAGATGACTTAGCCCACTTTGAAATTTCATTCCATCCCACGAGAACGTCTTTGGAAACTCCAACTTTCTTTTTTTGTTTCCAAAACGGATTTGGGGTTAAAATAATCTTTTTGTAGTTATGTGTGGACCTCTTTTTTCTATCAACTTTCTGAACAGCCTAGAAAGTGCTTTATTAACCTTCCTCTACCATTATTAAGTTTTAATACCGTATACGATATCAATCGATTTATTTTCTACCAACCATTTTGGATCTCTTAGACGTTGTGCCCCTCTTCGTGCCCCTTTACTAAATACAGAGTCGTATTTTAATCGATCTGCTGGTCAGCCACTGTTATCTAACTTCGGCAAGATGATTTATCAACCGTCTGGAGGTTTCTTCTTCTCTCCAAGTCAATTCATAAGAAGCTATATAAAAAAACTTTTTTTGGAG
>VTPC01002374.1:0-11524 GCA_011009095.1 Ignelater luminosus
TAAACCCATTGAAAATGCAATCACTGTTGCTAACGACAAGAAAGTCAGTATATAAGATTTCCATAGCAATTGCTTTGTAAAATATTGATCAATTAATGTAGAAAATCCATAATAACTTCTGTTCTTAATAATGGTTGAAAGACCATTTAATTCAATTAACCTCTCGTTACTTTTTAATATACCAACAGCAAGTTGTACAACTGCTGACGCACAAATCATAATTTCCTTCGTTAGCAATATTTTTGCATTAAAATTCTCAGTGGCAGAACTACATTTGATGGACAGTATAATGTTTGCTACCAGTGGAAAGATCAAAACAATTTGGATTGCTAACAGTATTTTTGAAGTTTTAAACTTAGCAGTTAGTGTTGGTTTTTTTGAATGTGGACAGGTAACCATTATTGCTGTAGGTCCACATAGGCACGATATCTTGAAAATTGGATAAAACGCACAAGCGATGCAATCTGAGGGTTTGGTTGCAATTGCGTTTCTTTGGGGCATGGTTCTTCTTGGTGCTTTTTCTACATGAACTGTGAGCATAGGAATGTTTCTATGTAATAATTTCAAACCAATTAAACACATTTACTAAATTAAGTTATACTAATTTATAATAAGAAAATATTAATTACAGTCCTTCAAATTTATTACTAGAACGAAATTAGCTTATACTGAGTGACAGAAAGGACTGTAACAACCTATCATTTATTGACTACTTTAAATATATTCTTGGAAATTTGAAACTACATAATGGTTAGATGGTGTGCGGACTTCTATAAAACTAGAAAAGAGAATTTTGATCAGACTTCCTGTTTAACCGGAAAGGTTATAACTTTTCTAATTCTAAATAGCACTCTGTATATTTTTATTAGTTAATTTTGTATGCTTAGTATTACAGTTCAAGAAATTAGATGACAAACATTTTTTTAAATCAGAATTCAATTTATCTTTATAACATTTTGAAATAATATTAACAAACGCGACGTTCGTAGCTGGTGGTCCGTGGCGGCTATCACAGAGGCGGCATGTTTTTTGAAACAGATCTTTAAGAGTGCAAGAAGAAAAACGACATATAAATCACAATAACGTATATTGGCACACTTATCTGAAAACACATTTATATACACAAGAATTACACATATCAGTGAACGGTAAACACAGAGAATAACTTTTGGTTCACATAAAATGTCTACATCAACACAATATTAGAAAAGTAATACGTGAAAAATATTTTTTAGCAAACAGTAAAAGAACAATAAATAAAACTGATCTAACGGCAATTAAATTTTATCAAACGTTAAATTCAGCAAAATTTTTCTTATAATAACAAACAAAAGGTCTCAATAGACCGAACGTGTCAATAAACTACGTTAACACCAAACAATATGAAACAATAAAAGAAGGTAGCAATATTATAAATTAACTTGCGCTAGCTAATGTTTCACTAATTTATTTACAAGGCAGAAGCTGGTCGAGGTTTCCATGTATAAAGTATAACCTTCGACTTTAACGTTTAATATAACTAATACAAGATGAGGTTTCTCATTGAAAATTCAAAAAATAATTTAGGGTATATTTCTAAAGCTTTTCCCCAGGTAAAAATCATTTACCTACAATTTTAATCTTTAAGAATCCGAGGGTTTGATGTTTCCAAGTGCCGTCTATAACACCAAAACCGTCGGAAAATAAAAAAGCAAATGGTAATATTCCTTAAGGTTAATTAATTGTACAAAGGCAATCCACTAGTCGCGGTGCGCAGTAGCGAGAAATCCTTGAAATTTAGATTTTGTAGTTAGCGATAAATACATTACAAATATACAATAAAGATCTGCTGTTTACAGAGTTACAAGTGTCAAATAAACTTACAGGTATCTGATAGTGTGATAACACAGATAATTAAGATTTACACGACACTTAACAACGAAAGCTTAAATTTACAATACACTGAAGGGAGCGCTTTCAAACGAGCCGTCAGACAGGAGTCCAGTCTGCGTACGTATGATCCTGAAACCTGTGCAGAGTGCGTTTACATTCAGGGTGTAACTAACAAAACCCTTCTATGGATTAAACTAAGTCAGCCTCAATTAATCCCGATATGCGATTATCCAGGAAAGATTCGATTTTATGGTTTTTCACTAACACAACCGCTGCACGTCAACTTAAAACGTTCTTGAGAAATTCGCTGCTAACTAACTAAAAGGAAAGGATGATTTCCACACAAAGCACAATCCCTATTGTCAATGCCATAACATTCATTATACAGTGACCTCCAAAAAGTCTGCACCATATGGGAAAAATTTTGATAGAATGACTTATGGAAAATCTGTTTCCGGCATTAGGTTTTGCTTGCTCTAGAACCAAAAATGACCAAATCAAAAGTAATCATGTGGTCTCCACTACCCGTCAAATTTGACATTTTAAGAAAAAGTGTCCGAAAAATGGACTTATTTGACAGAATTTTGAAAAAAGCGTTGAGAAAAAATGTTTCCTTTGCAATTGTTTACTCGTATGCAAATTGTCAACAGCCTACCACGATTTTTATATTTTGCCCAGCTTTGGTCAAGTGCAAAGTTCACTTCAGATATTGTTAACAAAATTTTTTGTTGATGTTTATTTGGAAGATGCGATAAGATATGTACATGTGGATGCAATGCACGCCCTAATTACAAATAGGATTTATGTGTTTATCTATATGAATGCATTCTTTGGTTATAAATTCAGCAAGACAATATTTATAAAACCTAAAAGGTTTTCTCTTCAAACTAAACACACCACGTTTTTTACCATAATGAAGTTAAGCGTAAAACTAAAAAACGTAATATGAATACTACTTACCACATTCGAGACGTATTCTACAAAAATGCAAAATACCGGGAAAAAAAATATCGATGCAGCTGACTTTACTTCGGAAAGAGGATCAACTTTATCTATGCCAGCGTGAATTTGTACCACAGTATAACAGTCGAAAACCAATCCAATAATACCGATCAAAAGATTCAATAATAACGAAGGTTGCATATATGAATTTGATAGTCTATAGTTCGCAATTAAACTTAAATAAAATATTTTTAAATTTGTAAGACGTCTTTCCAGAGAAAGTTGTATAGTGTTTCCTTCCAACTGTCTGGTAATTTTGTTACTGTGGACATATTCTGATTTATCTGACTGCTGCTTTAACACATTTTGTATTTGCCCAAAACATTTTATAAACAGTTGTCTGTATGTGAGATGACTAATACAGTACTGAGAAAAAAGCATTGATTGGGTAAAAGCAACCAGAGTAAATGCGACCAGTTTTAATATTATTAGAATTATATTTGAGTTGATTTCTTGGTAAAGGAAACCCATACAAAAGGTAATCCCTGCTGTTATTGATATAAAAACCATTATATATGATATCCAAAGCAATCTTTTTGTACAATTTTGATCAATTAATGTAGAAAATCCATAATAACTTCTATTTTGAATAATAGTTGAAAGACCATTTAATTCATTCAATTTCTCATTACTTTTTAATATACCAACGACAAGTATTTCAACTGTTAATATACAAAATACAACTTCCTTTGTTAGCAATATTTTTGCATTAAAATTCTTGGTAGCAAAGCTATCTTTGATGGATATTATAATGTTTGCTATTAGTGGAAAGATCAAAATAATTTGCATTGCTAACAGTATCTTCGATATTTTAAATGTAACTGTTGAAGTTGGTTTTTGCGAATGTGGGCAAGTGATTATTATAGCTGTTGGGCCAGAAACGCATGCTACTTTGAAGATTGGATAAAACAGACAAGCAATGCAATCTGAGGGTTTTGTTCTATTTATGTTGCGTTGGTTCATCGTTCCACTAAACTCTTTTATATGAACTTAAAGCATAAAAGAGTGCGTGTACATGGTAAATTATAACAATTTAAATACATTTACTAAATTAAGTTGTACTAACGTATAATAGGCAAACATAAATGACAGTCCTTCAAATCTATTGCCAGAACGAAATTAACTTATACCGGGTGACTCATGCTGGCAATTTATTTATGTTTTAAATTAACTGTGAACAAAATCAAGAATTTTGGTATTCCTTAAAATTATTTTAGTTTGCATATCAGTATCTTATACCAGATGTGATATGAGTAGGTAAGTATCGTATCAATGGAATGTATTCTTTGATTATAATTCCAACAACATAGTATTTATAAAACCCAAAATGTTTTTCCTTTAGCTACATTCTAGCTATGCACTAAATACACCACGTAAAACTAAAAAACGTGATATGAATACTACTTACCACATTCGAGACGTATTCTACAAAAATGCAAAATACTGGCAAGAAAAACATCGATGCAGCTGACCTTATTTCGGAAAGAAGATCAACTTCAATTACGCCAGCGTAGATTTGCACCACAGTATAGAAGTCGAAAACTAATACAATAATACCAATCAAGAGATCCAATAATAATGAAGGTTGCATATATGAATTTGACAGTCTATAGTTTGCAGTTAAACTTATATAAAACATTTTCACATTTTTAAGACGGTTTTCCAGGGAAAGCTGTGTTTTGTTTCTTTCCGACTGGCTGGTGATTATGGTGTCGTGAATATATTCTGATTTATTCACCTGTTGTTTTAACACATTTTCTATTTGCCCAAAACATTTTATAAACAGTTGTCTGTATATCAGAAGACTAAGAAAGCATTGAGTACCAAGCATTGATTGGGTAAGAGCAAATAGAGCAAGTGCGACCAGTTTTACCATTATTATTATATTTATATTTGAGTTAATTTCTTGGTAAAGTAAACCCATACAGAAGGTAATTCCTGATATTAATGACATAAAAACCATTATGTAAGATTTCCAAAGCAACCGTTTTGTATAGTTTTGATCAATTAGTGTAGAAAATCCATAATAACTTCTATTTTGAATAATAGTTGAAAGACCATTTAGTTCATTCAACTTTTCATTACTTTTTAATACACCAACGACAAGGACTTCAACTGTTAACATACCAAATAAAATTTCCTTTGTTAGCAGTATTTTTGTATTAAACTTCTCGGTGGCAAAGCTATCTTTGATGGACATGAATATGATTGCTATCTGTGGAAATATTAAAGCAATTTGCATTGCTAACAGTATTTTCGATGTTTTAAATGTAGCTGTTGGAGTTGGTCTTTTCGAATGTGGGCAGGTAATTATTATAGCTGCTGGACCACAAAAGCATGATATTTTTAAGATTGGATTAACCAGACAAGCAATACAATCTGAAGGTTCAGTTTTACTTATGCTACGGTTGATCATCGTTTCACTAATCTTTTTTATATGAGCTTGAAACAAGTGAGTAATAAATTCGAACAATACAAATACATTTACTAAATTAAGTTGTGCTACGTATAATAGGTAAACATTAATTGCAGTCCTTCAAATCTATTTCCAGAATGAAATTAATTTATACCGGGTGACACAAGGTGAATGTAAGCGCTCCCCATTTATTTATATTTTGAATCAATTTTTGAAAAGTCAATGTATGATGGCTGATGGTTTCCGTAGTATTATTTTTACTAAAGGTAATAAAAACATTGAACAATGAGATACAAACAAGATAATGCTATTTTTCGTATTCTAAGTAATATAAAGCAGTTTGGTTATTATAACGACCTTTAGAATCTTCATGTAGCAACACTTCCTTCTGAAATCTGATTGCGATTTAAATTAAGTCAACATTTTTAGTACTAGGTTGTTCCACATCAAGTGGTTTTAGGCAACCAAACAGGCGACTCGAAGACGAATTTTAAAGATTGCAGAATTTTGCAGTGCAACCATCTCAAGAATTTATTCCTTTCTTGAGTGGATATGGTATCCAACCTAATCGACTTGAGAAACCGCAATAGATATGACTGTTGTGTGTTGCGAAAGAGTGACTACAATGAATAAGTCTAACTTCATTTAAAAAGCGGCACTTCTACCTGTGTTTGACAAACTGGCCAAAAAATCTCGAAGATGGAACGGTAATGTCAATGCACAAATAAGTCAGTGATGTTAGCTATAGAATTATAAGGTCGTCAACAAAACAAAACAACCAAAGCAAATCCTAAAATGAGAAAAATATAACAAAATAAATTCTGAACAATAATAAAACAAAACAGTTAAAACCAAATACAGTTTTCAAAACAAAGAGCAGCTGATCCTCCAAAGCTAACATTCGATAGCAACCTAGTATCAATTGGCACTCAACGTAGAATTGAACTGTAATTCTTGGTTAAAATTTTCTGGAATTCCATTCATTCATTTGGGGATAGAAACACAAATGGCACACCTTTGCACTGTGTGTGGGGCCCGCAGTTTACATCCCGCACGAACACCGGTAGGAATACTACAAGTTACTTACTAACATTGTACTAAATTCCGTCGACGCCTTTGACAGTGACGGAAACTCCTTCAAGATCCAGTCCTACCGCTATTCCGGTTAAATCAAAGAAATGTTCGGCAACCAAATCATCAAGCCATCTAGTTTCGAATATTTTTATATCTTTATCTTAGAGACGGACTTAATAAACAGGGCAAAATCTACAATGTGCCTTTAATCAAACGAACAATATATTTTTAGAAAATCGTAGGTTGTGTAAACTAAAATATTTGTGTTACTGCCTATATTTATATATCCTTTAGATTATTTTGTCGAAGATGCATGAAACTGTAGTGAAACCAAAACATATGTTATAACCATTCCAAATATCTGAAACAAAAAAATTATTTTTACCAAAATCAAATAACATTATTTCAATGTTATTTGGCTAAATAATAATATACGTACAGATGGCAAAAGTCTAGTGCCGATTGTGCACATATCTGATACTCTCAGAACTGGTTTTTGCCTAGTCAAGGTTGTAATAAGCATTTCCACCTAAAAGCCCGTAGGCATTACTAAGACAATCGAGTAATTGGGACAACAAATGATAAATACCTGTGCTGCCTCCGCGGTACTTAATTTGCTAATTGGGTATTTAAATAAGAACGATAAAATGTCTTCATTCTGAAAATAAAATATAGAAGTAATAACTTATTATGAATAAATTGTAATCTATTGTTTACGTGTCGGTCACATACACAGTTAAGAGCTATATACAAATATTTATTAATAAGGTTCCAAAGGGTCAGTATTTCATTGCTTTCATTTTTATTGTAACAAACAAATTAAATTCCAGAGGCGCGTAAAAATAAAGATTTGAAATGTAATAACACAATAATCCAGTTTCTTTTACGTATCCGAATTAGATACTTTTTGTAACGGTAAGATAATAAACTAGAAATTTTTAGTTTTAAATGTTATGAGAATGTTCGCGTGTTGAAAAATAATTTTAGCATAAGCAACCGTATAGGCCGATTTGCCCAAATACTGTGAATAGTAGAGACGATAACTTTGCTCAATCCTGTATGTAACAAGGTTGGAATTGTGTTCAAATTTTGAAAATTGCGGGGTAAATAAATTTTACAGTTAATCAAATCAGAGCAAACTTTGCTTTTACAAGAAATATTGAATTTCGACACAAAGATTATAATTCGATTTAGACTTTACTTGATTCCAAGTCCACAAAGAAACAAGAACTTCCTCTAATCTAATTTACTGCAATTCAAAGAAAATGACAATTTTTTAAGGTAAGACAAACAAATTATTTTGATCTTTAATTAGAACTGTTATCGAATGTAACAGAACTGTCTTAAGAATGATCAGAAATATAATTGTTAAACCCTAGCCAATAACAAAACCAAAATTCTGATTCCAATAAAAATTATTTCTGATTTATCAAAACATATTCTTAGTTGTGTTGTTAGTAAAGATGGATCGTATCAATGGCATATATTTTTTTACCATGAACTCCAATCAAGTTTTTCATAAAAACCAAAAACTATTTCCTTCAAATTGCGTTCTTTGTTAACCATAATAAAGTCAAAATTGAGCAACACTAAAACCAACGAGATAACAGTACTTACCACAATGGAGACATATTCTATAACAAAGCAAAATACTGGACAAGACAATATCGCAGCAATTGACCTCAGCTGGGAAACAGGATCAACTTCAACTACGCCAGTATAAATTTGTACCACAGTATAACAGTCAAAAACTAAAACAGTAATACCTATCAAGAAAGCCAATAATAATGTAGGTTGCATCAATGAATGTAACTGTCTATAGTTTGCAGTTAAACTTATATAAAACATTTTTAAATTTTGAAGACGGTTTTCCAGAGAAAGTTGTATTGTGTTTCTTTCAGACTCTTTCGTACTTATACTGGTGTAGATATTATCTGATTTATCCGACTGCTGCTTTAACACATTTTTTATTTGCCCAAAACATTTTGTGAACAGTTGTCTGTATATAAGAAGGCTACAAACGCATTGAGAAGTAAACATTGCTTGGGTAAGAGCAACCAGAATAAATGGGATCAGCTTAAATATTATTAGAATTATATTTGAATGTTTTTCGTTGTAAATTAAACCCAACGAAGAGGTAATGACCACTGTTAATGATGAATAAATCATTATATAAAATGTCCAAAGTAATTGCTTTGTAGAATTTTGATCAATTAACATAGAAAATCCATAATAACTTCTATTTTGAATAATAGTTGAAAGGCCATTTAGCTCATTCAATTTTTCATTACTTTTCAAGACACCAACAACAAGTACTTCAACTGTTGATACATAATATAAAATTTTCTTCGTTAGCAATATTTTTGCATTAAACGTCCCGGTTGTGGTAAAACTGTCTTTGAATAACATTATAGTGTTTGCCATTAGTAGAAAGATTAAAGCAATTTGCAGTGCTAACAGTATCTTCGATACTTTAAAGGTAGCAGTCGAAGTTGATTTTTTCGAATGTGGGCAGGTAATTATTATAGCTGCTGGTCCACAAATGCATGATATTTTAAAGATTGGATAAACCAGACAAGCAATGCAATCTGAGGGTTTGGTTTTAATTATGCTGCGTTCGCTCATCCTTCCCCTAGGGTGAAATATAAGAAACTGTATATATGTAGCAAATTCAAACAATAGAAATTCATTTACTAAATTAAGTTGTACGTACTAACGTATAATAGGCAAACACAATTGACAGTCGATTAATTTTATTGCCGGAACGAAATAAACTTATACCGGGTGATACAGGGGGCGTGTAAGTGCTCGTCATTTATTTGTGTTTTAAATATATTTTTGAAAATCTAAGCTGCATAATGGTTAGTGGTTAAGTTCCTTTAATGCCAGAAAAACAAAGTTTGGTCAGAAAGTAAATGAAAAACAATAATCTATAAACTACTAGTTGATTTTTTAATTAGTAATTAGAGCTAAATTATACAGTTGTGCTGCTTATAAACCTTGGCACTAGCTTGTTTGTTGTTCTTTTCAGTTTCATTAATTTGTCCAAGTTATAGAAACTTCTAGCGCCATCAAAACATATGTCGCCGCTATTAATGCATGAAGGTGCTAATTTACTTTTTTATTATTCATCTTTAAAATTAATTACTTCTAACGTTTTTGATTTCAGATGAAATGATTTCCTAAGGGATTTATTATTTTGATAACACACAGATAACACAGATTGCAAAGAGTAAATAGGTAGTGCCAACATAAAAATAACTTCAAGATGGCGCCAAATTCAAACCGTCCTCAATCAATTGTAATCACTCCGTACATCTACATTCTAGATTAGGACTGCTAAATAATAGATGGCACCCTTTTTCTACTGTGTTATTCAAAATTACCTACTGGTCTCGCATTATTTACAGAATGTTTTTCTGCTAGCGATGATAAAAAGTCTGATTTATCATCCTTTTCTGAATTCTCGTAGATGTTGTGCTCAATTACACTTCGGTATTGGTTAAAATTGTAGGGTAGAACACAGTGTGCTGAATCTCTGGAGCTTCCCATACAGATTGGATGCAGCAAACGGAACCTGCTAGGACTTCCTCAGTATGATATGAGGTCTTCCAAAATTTTTGGGCTTTAGCAATAATTGTTGTTGTGTTAAGAAAGGTATCGGCTGGAAGGAGGGACTCAAGATAAGACAGAGAACTGTTTAACGAAGCCAAGAACCACAGAGTAGCCATGTTAACTGAATGTCTAATTTTAAGTCCACCCATCTTTACCGGTACGGACGATTGCAACCAAGCGTCTCTTGAGAGGGAAATGCTCAGGATGACTTTTAATGACGACTTCCGTGTGGTGCCATATTTTTTCCAAAAGAGACATTTTCTTCCAAGTCGGACTACATCTTAGAAAGTAGATCAGGAGAGGGATAGATATTGATGCACAAAGGAGGAAGAAGGCAGAATGACGACTGAGGAGTAGTACGAGGTTTGTCATTATGTCTAGTGCTTCAGTTTTTGTTTGAAGAATGGCGTCAATCGCTTCATCTTTGAAAGGTACTCAAAGTAGTTGTATGTCAACTGAGTCAGTCCAGGCAACGAGGTGGTTGTTTTCAACTTTTATGGTTTGCAAAATCGATAAAATACTGCTTTCGACTCATTTAGTCTTTCTTCTTCAGTCTACAGATGATGAAAGACGCCTCTGCCAAAACTACCGCCTTTTGCCACACAATAAATTCCTGGATTGTATAACCAAATCTGCCAAAGATAAAATGTCACACCACACTTGTAGAAAGTTTTGGTAAAATTTGTGTCTTTTGCATATCAAAACTTATGAAGAGTATGGCATCTTCTCGAGCCAAATTTAATTAAACGTTTGAAAACAATTACCTCCGATTGGATAACTTTAAAAGAACTAATCTTTCACCGAAAGTGAGTACTCTGAAAATCCTCAATTATATTGGGATGGCCGCACAGACCATAAATTCAAAAGATTTTCTTCTTTTAGCCAAGCTTCCTTGTGCTTAGTGCAAAAGCAGACACCTAAAGTATGCCGGACCCGAAAATCGGAAGATATGTCAAGAAACCATTTGAAATATGTATATGGAAATAATAATTAGCAGACAATAATCCTATGTAAAAATAAATTAATAGAAATTCTCCTGAAGAGAAAGATAGTTCGACAAGTAACCAACTTCATGGTTAAATTCAGAAAAACGTAAACAAACATAACAAAGGTTAGAATTGATTTCTGTATTGACGTATTTTTATTAAAGAATACTTACTAAATATTGCTTATGTGTAATTTGCTTTTGTAGATTACTCTGCAAGACAACACGAGGTCTGGATTTGGAATTCACAAAAATCAATAAGCACAGGTATGTAATTGCAAATATTAATAATGAAAGTTAATTTATTTGCTTTTAGGGAACGAGAAGAAATGATATTTACATTTACAATTATATAAAATGTGATTAGACCAAATCATTTAATAAAATAAAACAGGCTTAAATCGACTTTTGCAATTTTATGTGATCAAGGCATTAGCTAATAAAAATCAAAAACAATATCATTAGATCTTATCAAATATTTGTTTAGTTTTTTTTACTAGGTAGTTAGATAGAAAATTGTAAAATAATGTCTGTATACATATATCCTGTAGATTATGTTG
>VTPC01002376.1:0-16801 GCA_011009095.1 Ignelater luminosus
TTTAAATATTCATATTAATTCCAGCAAACCACTAAGTTAAGGGAAAAGCAACAGAATGAAACTTAACACGTAAAACGTGAAGAAAACTCACCCGCTCTTAAGCACATCTTCTCCATTCTTTAGCCAGTAGTTATTTGAAGGAGGGTACGCTTCAACTTCACACTTGAGTTTCACGTCCGTATTTAGAGGTGCTCCAACTAACCCCTTCGGCACGTGTAACTTTGGAGCAACTGAAATTATAATTATTACAGTAATTTGCATTAAAATAATCTCGATGTGGTTTTATACGTCTTTAATGGGTGCGAATATCAGTGAGAAGTAATGGTACACGCAGTTTGAGTTCGCAAAATTTCAGAATCACATTTTTAACATAAATGTTGGTTTAATTTAGAAAGCATCTCGGTTTTAGCAAGTATATTTAAATTGATAATATTATGTTTCCCAATGTTTTTAACTTCTGTTATACTATACTATTGATTTAATATACCGGTCAGGTCTATTAACCCCATTACATGAACAATAGACTGTCATTGTATTTTAATTATTGTGCACATAAAAGTAAAAATTGAATGTTTCCACAGAGGAAATATCAATTTGTCCTAATTTTTTTAATGGGGTAAATATGTAAAATACAAAGTCTTTGTATTAAATTGTGTACATATTTTATTGGAAAGCTAAATAATTGAAACAAACTAAAATTTATAGAAGTATTGTATTTCGACTAACACTTGACATTTTAGTCTCCTTTTTATTAGGTATCGTTTCTGATCAAGAAAATCATCAACAAGTAAAGACGTTGTTGACAGAGTGAACACTCCAACAAGGAATTGTTATTCGGAGTGAAGCGGAAGTGTAGAATGTGCAGTAACGTATCGCGTGCCTGACAAAATATCTGATGTTTTAGGCTGTGACATTGGTAAGAAAACACGATCGAGGCGATGTCTATTAGAAATTCAAAAACTCAATAAGAGGGTGAACAACGTTGCTCAAGAACAGCAAAGCCAGTTATCGAAGATAGTCGAAAAGTCGAAAAATCACCACTTTCGTAGATCTGTAAGTAGCTCTAGTGACGCTGTTCTGGTTGCAGCTTGTATAACTTCTTTTTCACCACATTTGTAAAGTCTACAGGCATCTGTTGGTTGATGATTTTTATCAGCAACTAATAAGACATAACAATTAATCTTCTGACATTAACATTGACAAGTAGCGGTCGCACGTTCATATAGAATAATTCTTATACGCAAATGTGGTGACGTAATGAACCCCCTGGTTGACCAAAATATTTTGTTACTGAATAAACTGTTTTTTGCAAAATCGAATTTCTATGCTATGCAATTTTTCGTTATTCTTATACGCTTTTTCTAGAATATCTAATTATTGCAGCATCTCATGATAAGTTGTTTAGCGTTCGTAGCTTAAATCTAAGAAGTCAAACTGTTTAGATATCAAATTATGAAAACAACCGTTAAAATAGTTGCGTTAATAGAAGGGTGGCATTGGCAGTTGGTTATCTGAATCTTACAAACAAGTTCGGTTGGTGCCAACAGCCCACAGTTCTATGTTGCAGTTATGCTTATCTTGCGATAAACTACGTAACAGTACACAGAAGAAAGGATTTCTTCTTTTAAGTCTACCTGTATGTTTAAAAAAATATATTTAATTCAAGTTGATAAATCTTTCAATCAAGAAAAGTCTTTTACTGCAAGTATACCTATATGTTTAAAGAAAGACATTAATTTGTTTAACTGGTACAGTATATTTAAAGCTAATAATATTTGTTTAAGCAGGGATCGATTTAAATTATGAAATATATTCATAATGTGTTTTTTAAATATTACAATAAAATTCGTTTAAATTTAGTAATATTATTGAAGTAGTAGTCAGTAGAATCTGTTCATGCTGTTACTGTTGTTTCAAATGTTTTATATAAGGAAACTTGCATGATACATATTTTTTTGGTAGTAAAATAAAAATAAAAGTATGCAGAAATTTTTCTATTTTGTATAATTATAATTTAGAAGAACTAAACAAAAATAAAGAAATCGACCTGACCAAAAATGTATAATTATATTAACTTCTAACATTCAATAACTTTGTTTTAATTATTGTAGGTTTTCGGTAATTTCAAATGAAACATCCATAAACTATTGAAGTAATTGTACATGTTGCATAGAATTCAAGCGTACCTTTAACTTACATTAAGAACATCTTGTATTTGAACCCTAGACATACGACATTCTTTAAAAAACCAAAAGATCTATTTGCTTATGTACAAACTTATCTAATGTTTGAATTGAAACGGATAGCCTTCAATGAAGCAATTCTCTTTTTGAGTGTATTCTATACTGTAGAGAGATGCCAATAAACTGTCCGGAAGATTCGAGGATGAATCACGTCTTTTTAATGCAAAGAGTGATATCGGAAGTTGAAGACAAGTTGACTGAAATAGTATTAGGCATTTTAATTTTGGTCTGGTTTACATTCTTTAAATAAATCTTGTGTTACGACGGAAATGAAACAATGATGAGCTGTATAGACAGTTATTTTATTTTTCAGCGTTGTTTTTTCTCTATAACCAACGTTTTGGTAATTTGGATTTTTATTTTTATCAGGGCTACAATATGAAGTGTAAGAACGTATTAAAGACTATAGATATATGACAGTTAAACAAATTATTATGTAAGTTAAGTAAAGAATATAATACTAAATATAACTAATCTAAACTGAAATCAACTTACTGTGTAAGTATAAAATTGACCAACTTTTAGATAAAAAGCTATTATGCACTGCAAGCTATGAGAATAGCAATTTAGTGGATCTTAGAAAACAACAAAGACGTAGTTTCTGTTACATAACGATGCTAAAGCTACATTAGAATCAGTAGAGAAATACGCCCATGAAAATGTAACAGCACTCTGGATTTCTAACCAAATGCAAGGTGTACCAAAAAAAGGAATATAATAGTGTTGCAGTGTGTTAGAGCTCATGTTGGGAGAAGAGAAGATTAGCTTTTAAAAGCTGCTATAACAGATAACGTTATACTAATAGATATTTGCCCAATCCCAAAGATGGCAAAAGAAATCTACAGCAATAGCAAACTGTAATACTGATAAGTGATACAAGATTGGTTGTATAAGGTTAAATAGAGAGTGCTACCAAATGTTGACTAGTTACGGACCTTTCAAAACCAATATTTAAATAGGTTCAATATAAGAAATATTCAATCAACACATGAATTTGGGATTGCAGAAGACACAATACAACATGGAATATTGAGCTGTCAACTACGCAGAAGAGTGGCAGTAAAAGAGACATTTAGAAGGTACTGAGAAGTCAAAAAAAATAATAAGAGAAGTGAGTAAAAAAGATGGAGGGCATTAGTTTGGTGGCGATTACCTTAAATATCCAGAGTCTATTTTTTCCAAATATTTTTGTCGTTCTCCCATTCCAACCCACATCAAAGCAAACTTCTGTACCTAACTTAATTGACGATTCCTTTTAATTTTGGTTTTAAGCTTGTTGGGGATAGGCCGTCCGCTTAGCGGACACTCTTCTCATATTATGTTTAAACTCAAAACAGAAGCCAATTCATTTAACCTAGTAAAGCTTAACTTTCGTACACTGATAACTCCTTAACAATTTATTTCCATCCGAAATTTTTATTACCGGTAATTACGTTTGTGTAGGACATCTGTAGATCAAATGACGATAATTTAAAGAGGAGTTACATCACAACGTATATATGATTTTACATATTTTTAGACAATAGTATATTTTGATAGAAGTACACTGCCACACCACATTTCAGCCCATCATATGTGTTTATGTAACTATTTTAATTTGAATTAATTAAATACAAATTAAAGAAAGGGATGAAAATTTTGTGATAGGAACTATTCAGAATGCCCAACAACTTATTAAAAGTCCTGTTGTCTCAGATTTCTATATCACGGTGTTATCCCCGGACGAAGTGCCTATGACATAAATTTTAAGATGGCAGAAGTGAAGTTTATAGAGATCTTCAATTCTAGAAACGTCGGCATCATATCTTTTTATGTAAGAAGAAGTTGAAATCTCGATTTCTAGGATTTCTCTGTACACTTGTTGCTATCAATTAGGAAGTCAAATCCTGCTAGATTGCATAAACAGGATCTGTACGAGACCCGTCTTAACATATTCCTAATATTACCGAATTTATAATATCAAGCTTTTTTAAAACTGAAAATTTGATCGTAGGTACTGTTCACTATGCAAAATAATGTATTAAATGGTCGGCCAAATAGGTTTTTCCCTGCAAGACACAGAGGTAAGTTTGTCTTTCAGTAATATTTGGAATTTGTCAAGAAATAATGAGACTGTTTCTGTCAAAGAGCATAACTATTTCTAATGTTATCTTTTTAGTTTGTGGAATATGTCTTATTTATTATGTAATCTATAACGCTCAACCTGCTATAAAAATTGTAAATATTGAGGTACCTACGTCTTGCATGGAAAAGACGATTATACTGGCATCCTAGACACCAAGACTTTTAGTACTGTCTTAGTTATTCAACATAACAAATACTATCTGTAACAAAATTATCAGCTTTACCTTACGTCTTTGAATGTTAAAACCCAAGATTACTGTGCTGAAATGCTTATAAATCACAAAATTGTCAGAACGACAGATATCAGGGGTGACATGTAGCACTCGAAACATAAACAAAAAAATTCCTCAATTTAGATCTTGAATTTACAGCAAATGCAGCAACATATCTAAATGTGTTACCAACATTATGTCGGTCTAACAAAATATTGCAATTAACTGCTAATCACCTAACTGTGTATGAAATTTCTGTGCAAATACACCGTGCAACTTTACTATCAGTTAACTATTAGTTTAATTTAACAGCAAGTTACGTAATTAGCAAGTTAACTAAAGTTGGAAAAACCCACTCTTAATCCTAAACTATTTAAGCGTTATATTTATATGGAATCCGCTGGGCAATTAGATTATTATAGTTAGTACTCGCATTTAGGTTTTTATTAGAGAATTATGTAATGAAAAATATTCAATGGACATCACACTTTGTTTTAGATTTTGCACTTCAAAACTAATTTTATTTACAGCTGCTTTTTGAATAAATTTAAAATGTTAGAATAGCAACATTCTAACAGATAGCTGATTAGCTATTACGTCATTTTCATTACTTAGAATTGCCTAGGCTACAGGGTTTCTAACATTACATTTGCACACAAAGGCTGCTATTGAATCATTTCAAGTAATTAGATGTATAACTGTTTGCAACTTCTTACTATTGTAAAGGATTTGGGAGAAGGTGGGTGGCCTTTGTTTATGTTCGCGACTTTGGAAATCGAAATTTGTTTGATTCAATATATTTTTTTTAAATACTAGTCTATCCCATAACAATGTTGAAGGTCATAACCACCATGCAAACATCCAATGCAGAACAGAAATTATATTTAATTTTATTGCTCTTAAAGCTTTTCACTAATATAATTTTATAAAATTACATACAACAAGGTTGAGAAATAAGAAGCACGCTCGATAGACGAAGCAATACAAAAGTATATTGCACGCACGTACCCAGACTGCCGATATTGCTACATATTTCTTTTTAAAATGGTCACATTCTAACATGTAAAAACAGTAGTTCGTATGCGGCTATAAGAAAGTTATTAATGTTTTCTTTCAAATGCTTGCAAGATATCTTCTAAGTGCATACGTAATACTAGGTATACGTTGTAATTGTCAAATTGCATTTTAATTAGAGACTTTTATAAACTATTTTCTGTATGTCTCAATTAGCTGCCACTAACAGTAACTCGCAATAATAGCATTTAGTCGCAAAGTATATACATAACTAGTAGTATTTCATGGAATTTGTGGTCAATATATCAGTCTGAGACACTACAGAATATGGAGGCCTATGGATGCAGGATAGAAACAGAAGCAGATGGATGGAAACTGAGCATTTTAGATATTTCAATATAATGTTTTGTTCTTACAAATAACACGGTGTATGTGAGTGAGCCGATATTATTAGAAGTAGACAATGTTAAAAATCTCTCAATGTTTAATAATAATAGTCATAAAACCGTATAGAATCCTACACGGAAACTGTTTCGGATGCTTCTTATTATAATTGAATCCACAGTTTTATTTAATTTAATTTCCTGTTTTAAGGCAAATATTTTTATTATACTTGTAATTTTCATTTACGCTTTTAAGGTTGTATCTTCCCCATTTTATACAAGAGGACGCCTCAGCTGAAAATAGGAAAAACAAATTAATAAATTTGTTAACATTCTCTTAATTCGTTATATATTTCAACTCAATCAACTAATTTCCATTAAATCCTTTTATTGCAAAAATGTATTATTAAATCCGGTTCATTTATATTTCATGTATCGATTTCATCCTGAACATTTGTTTCTATGATTCCTGTGTGGTTCTGTGTTACAAATCGTTTTGGGTTTATCTCTATACGCGATTTCTTATGGTATCTGGCTACAGTTCAAAACTGTAGTCATCAAAAAACAATACAGCGATTCCTTCTTCCGTATCCGGTTTTCACTGCTGATATTTGCCAGATCATATTTAATGTGTTCTAGGGTTACTTAATGTTCAACATTTCAATAACCACGATGGAAATTTAATTTACGAAATCTGATTTGAAAATTTATAATATTAAATTATTACATTAAACACAAATCAGTGTAATAAATTTCTCTTCATTGAAATAATTTTAAATATTTTATGTTATTTACATTTTAATGGAATTTACATAAATACTTGTGAAATTTAGTAACTAATAAATCTTAAAATTGGTAAAGATTAAACGAGCTCACTTTTATAAATGTTGAAAGGAAGTTATGTTGGATTTAAAAAAGTGAGCAGTGGTTTACCAGCTTAGGGTACAAGATTAAAATAAGTAAAAACAGGAAAACACAACCGTACGCACTACAACTAGGCACTTTAAAATTAAATATAAAATCTGATAAAAAACTGCTTGTAAAAAAATCACCGAATGCGAACGCAATGCATATAAAACTCAAGCGTTTGTCGCGGTCACCTGGCAGTTTGACGTCACACACGTCAATTATTGCTCATAACTTCCTTATCCT
This sequence comes from Ignelater luminosus, assembly GCA_011009095.1. Classification (NCBI taxonomy): domain Eukaryota; kingdom Metazoa; phylum Arthropoda; class Insecta; order Coleoptera; family Elateridae; genus Ignelater; species Ignelater luminosus. The sequence continues at coordinate 7,129 of VTPC01002376.1, forward strand.
ATCAGATAAACTTCCGAGAAATTGCACACCAATATAATTACCTGAAAACTTCATTTTGAGACAAACTTGTTTTTTGTGTTGTGATCCCCTTCAAGGTTGTAAATACTTAGAATAACAGATTTCTAGAAATGCTCAGAATTATCTTTATTCGCCAACAAGCAAACGAGGAAAATTATTTTTAGTTATTGTACTGAAATTCAAACATAAATAACTCTCATAGCGACCTGTCCCTTCTGGTCATATTAGAAATAACATAAATATGCTTAATCTAGTAACTTCTAAAAGAATCATCATACGAGGTGTGTGAGAAAAGTAATGAGACTGGCAACACTGCGGGAGATCTGGCAACGTTGTGTCTATCGGCCTGTGCTAAACCGGTTTGTTTATCGCTTCCACTTCCTCAGTCCGAGTTACAACTCCGTACAGCTAACATATTATTTTTGACAGCGCCATCAGTGAAATTGTGTTTTTGTTGTGTGTTACAGAAATGGAGCATCGGAATTTAGAGCAACGTTGTGCAATAAAGTTTTGTGTTAAACTTGGTGAATCCGCGAGTGTGACTTTTGACAAGTTGAAACAGGCCTATGGGGAACAGTGCTTATCAAGAGCAGAAGTTTTCCGCTGGCGCAAATCATTTTTGGACGGCCGAGAACACGTTGAAGATGAACCTCGCTCAGGGAGACCTTCAACTTCAAAAACTGACGAAAACGTTGAACGTGTGAGGGCTCTTGTGAGATCAGACCGTCGTTTAACAATAAGGATGATGAGTGAACAGTTAAATTTAAACACTTTCACCGTGCATCAAATTTTGATAGACATCATGACAATGCTCCGTGTCACACAGCAATTTCCATCAGTGAATTTTTGATCTCAAAACGCATTACTGTTATTCCTCATCCCCCCTAATCACCTGATTTGAGTCCTCGTGACTTTTTCCTTTTCCCGAAATTGAAACATGTCCTAAAAGGACGTCATTTTGGAACTCTGGAGAACATTCAAAAGACTGTGACCGACCAGTTAAAAGCCATACCAGTTGAAGACTTCCAGCGCTGCTACCGGGAGTGAGAACAACGACTCCGCCGGTGTATAGGTGCCCAAGGGAACTACTTTGAAGGGGATAACATTGTTGTTTGAAAAAAATAAAAACTTTGGTTAGTATGAAATCAGTCTCATTACTTTTCTCACATACCTCGTATTTGAGTCATTTTAATTTCAGTTTTCTTATTCCACCTGTCTATACCAGGGAGAAAACAAATAATTATAGAAAAAAATAATGCAAATAACTACGTGTACTCCGCAAGGAAGGTGTATTTAAGATTCTAGACCAACTGGTTTAATAATTCAATCTTTTCTTCATACTTCAATTCCTCTTCTAATTTCTTTCTAATTATTTATGCTCCTTGATCAAGAGTTTAAAAGAGACTTCAAAAATTCTGTATGTTGTAATAAATTATTGCAAACTACTCCAAATCTAGAAGAATAAACGCTGACAAAAAAGTTATAATTACAAGATGTCATCTCTTGACTACCCAGAGAGTTTCGTAATGACATCCTGTTGTACTCAAAGGCCGTCGCGAAAAGTATGGAAACATTGAACATAAAATACTGCTTATGTGGAAATGATATCTCGAGATATTTTTAGCAATTAGAAACTACAAAAAATGAACCACGAAACGAATAAGAAAATCTAAGGTAACAACGAATATCTGAAAAATTCGCACCTTGAACTTAGTATTCCTCATCAAATTTTGCACGTCACCTACAGCAATTCTCTCCAATTGGAAATGTACAGTGTGGTTCAATTTGGATGGGATTAAACGGGTAACTTTCTTATTAGCGCAATTTTTAAATGCACCATTCAAGAAATTAAACTTTAAGTTACAGCGCAGTTATGGAAAGGACTAGAAAGAAACAACTGCCTGCCTTGAATTCTAGATTAGAAAGTGCTTCAACAATGCTAAAATGATTTTGTTGTAGTTTCAAAAACAAAGGAGTTACAGCAAATTGAAGAAATCGGTCCATTTAAAAAATTCAACTTTGAGTTACAGCGCAGTTATGGAAAGGGCTAGAAAACAACGACTGGCGGCATTGAATTATACGTTAAAAAGTGCCTAAATAAAGCGAAAATGATTTCTTCTAGCTTCGAAAATAAAGGAGTTACAGCAAATTGAAGAAATCGGCCATTTTTCACTTTTTCTCTCTGGGAAAAAAAAACAAAATACGGCAGCTTATTTCTGGCAACAGTAATGGAACAAGCATGAAAAAAGAGGCTACGAATACCTAAGCTGTTTCCATTTATCTGCGCTAATAAGAAAGTTACCCATTTAATCCCATCCAAATTAGACCATACTTTACAGTTTTTTAAACTCTTTTAATGTATTTTGCTTGACCACCACCTTTTTGTAAAATGGACTTCATTTTGTCTCAATATTTTGCAATTGATCGGAGTTCTCGTGTATTAGGAGAATTATTCTGCTTCACCACATATCGCATCTGATTTGGATTCATCCAATTCACAACAGAAGTAGCGAAGACGCTTTTTTAGGCACTCTTTCAGATAAATCTCTGCTTTTATCGTTCCTTTTGTGAGAAAGAGGGGAACTTCTCAGGTCACACTGATAAATGGTCTGCCGCACTAAAACCTTTGTGCCGAATTCTTTAATTTTAATACCTCTTACTTTCCCAAATTATGCAGTATAAAACTGAAAACACGGCAGAGCTAAAAAATCCATTTTTGTATATGTTTTGTCGTCCATCAGTATGTACGCAGGAGGATTATTCACCAGTTCTTGATACAATCGCTTGGGCCGACTTAAAGCTGTATTATACTAAACGTTTGATCGTTTTGGCATTTTCTGCTTTTTATACGTTCTAAAATTATTCCTCTTTTTAACTCTTTAATTTCTTTAATTTTCCAAATTTTTATCAACTGTTCCTTTCGGTTATCACTTTTTTGTTTATTTACTTAATGATTCACCGTCCAAAAACCCTTTTATTGTTTTACACACACTAGAATTTGAAGTTTTACACACTTTCGCAAAACTGAATAAGATGTATTCTTGGTTTTGGACCATTCGTGCATAATTTTGTTTGCGTTATCCATATACTACGGTTTGCAAGAATTAACTGCCGATGGTACGATTACTTGCACTGCATAATCCGTTATTTTTGCGTTGTTGCTTTGAAAACATAACGTATTGAAACCATTTCCATACTTTTTGCGACCTTACCACATTGTTTTGGTGTAGTATACTGGCAGAGGCTTGCAATGAATTATCTTTACACTTTTTCGCTCTATAGCTATTATTCTACCACAAAAAAATAAATTGGCCTTCAATACTTTTTAGCGGTACTTTAGGTGCTAAAGATTTGGTCGCACAGACCCCACTAACAGTAAAGTATAGAGGCAACGCACGGTGATCAATTTTGAATAATTAGCTAGACAAAATGTAGAAAATGGAATTTCTCATTTCAAAAAAATAATAGTATACGTAGCAAGTTAAAGAGTTAATTGTTAATATACTGTAGATTTAACAGGTCTGGACTGGTCCAATTGTTTGCCAGCAACGGTTAAAGTAGAAGTATTGCATTGACGCACTTATGCTATTGCAAAGTGTCGTGTTGATGAGCAGTCTTTTGTTTATGTTAATAAAGTTTTGCGTATTTAAAGTATTAGTTTGTTGTTGTAAGTGTAATAAGAACCATTTCTAGTAAGGAAATAACTTTAGAAAATAGCATAATACTTAAAACTTACCGGATAGTACATAAATGGGCTTGCGGTAGTTAAATAAAAAAAGTTTCAAAAAGTTTCACGACAAATTTTATTCTGTTTTGTAGGTTTGAGTTTCTACTTTAAAATCTATGATAAATCTTCACTTGATTTTACCAATAATTTCTTCTGTCTTGATTTGTTGAATAAATCAGAAATGGGTCTCCTTATAGACGTGGTGGTACAAGGAAAGGGAAACACGAACGATGGAAACACGGAAAGACATTTTCTTGAAGGTGTAGAAAAGGTATTAAAAATTATGGGCATAGATAAAACTTTTAGTATAAGTTTCTCCACAATATTAGACACAATATCAAGTGGATATGCTATAAATACGACAAAGTTTAAAAAGTAAACGATAAAAACTGCAAAACTCTATATAAAGCTATATTCTTGGTATCCTATGCCAGTGAACCTCCACAAAATATTAATACACGGACCAGATATGTTGGGCCCTTTTATGTGTCCAATTGGGCAGTTGTCCGAAGACGCTTTCCTGGCTCGCCATGAAAAGTTTAGGAAGTTTCGTAAATATCACATCCAGAAGATGTCAAAGTGTAACTAACGTCTTTTGCATTTGCTCTTGATATCTTCAGATCCTTTAATTACCAGCATTCGAATGCTACCAAAAATAAAATGTGAAAGTTTGTCAGAAGAGGTCAGATCTCTCCTTCAAATCCCGGACAAAGCAGTACACTCTGTAGAAGACTCTGACGATGACCAGGAGAAAGAAGACTTATAAAATGATAAAGAATATCCATTCATTTATTTATTTATGTTTTTTGTGTACTCTTCTTAATAAAATATAATTTTTTATTTTTGGTGAATTTTAACGTTAAATATCTCTTAAAAGTTTGCGTAATGAAAGTCATAAAAGGTAAATTTTGCATTAATTTGTAGGTATGTTTCATATAAAAATTGGAGTTAAAGTCAATACATAACATTTTTGAAAATAATATTTAACCAGCGTGCTAGTTTAGATGGAGGGGCAGGTATTTGGACTATTCATGGGATTTTTCACTAAAGAAGACTGTCGAATATAGCCGGATATAGAAAGAATCAAATTTGTTTCGATATCTCATCCTTTTTTTATAGTTATACCTAATCTCAGTATTTAACCAGATATATTTCGCTGTTCTTATAATTTTTTCTTTATATCTGTTGTCATTTATTTTGATGTTAATAAATTTTGGTATCAATTCTGTATTTCGCACGTAGATAGAGATTAAGTATTACTGTAAAATACAAACAACTCGCTGCGCTATAATTAACCGAAAAGAATCGTCTTGAGCAAAATCTACTTTTTTATTGACAATATCAACAGAAGGCGTTAATTGATAAGCTGAATGTTTATAATTAAACGATATAGTGATGTTGACAGAATATCAGCGTCGCGTACTCTGAGGGTGGTTTAGGTTAAGGGTAGCGTAACTCAATGAAAGGGGTGCACAACGTGCTCAGTTTTCTTAATTAATTAGCGAGTAAAGGTAATAGTCCACATTTAGAAAAATATATCAGGTACGCATTTTACAAAATATAGTAAAGCTCTAACGTGGCGGAAGTTAACGGTGCCTTTCAGGGTTCTACTGTAAGCATCATCCTGTGTGACATCATACTTATATCAACTGTTTGACAATTTGTGAATATGAAGTATTTATTTTTGTGAGTTTGAGGTATATTAGCATATTAGATAACAATTTTGTTTCGACTTTTGATTCCAGAAATTTTATCGTTGTTAAGAAGGTGTAGAAAAGACATCTACAATGTAATTAAAAAAAATCTCCTATGACGCCATTACTTGTAGTACTTAAAGGATAAATACGTTTAGTTTGTGAAAGGTTTTTGTGTTTTTTAAGATATATATAAAACTATGTTATAATAGGTGTTTTTTGCAAATAAAGATACTGCAGATCAAGTGTTTTTATTAGTTAGAATATTTTTTGCCCAACGAATAATTGCAGATTTGCTTTAACGTATGATTAAAATATTACTGACCAAAGTAAATAGTAGGCTTAACCTACGTAAAATATAAACATAATATTCAATTAAAAGTTAAACTCAAATGTCATCCTCGTATCCCATGCTATACGCTAACAGACTGGCAACTACTTTTACTTTTGCGTGTAACATTACAGAATTTTACACTCGAGTTGGCAAATCTCATCTTGTTGTGTCGGTTCAGAGCCTCCGTGGGAAATTTTGCGCACTACCCTCCAGGTACTTATCTTAATAGTCACTGATGATACGCTGGATTACTTATTTACTTTGTTTGTTGTTGTTTTTCATATAAATCTACATTTATCTTCCATATAAAATGATACCATTAAACATCGCGTCGAGTCGATTAACTTAAGGATTTTAACATGTTAACTTTTATAAATACTAGATTTAATTGATTTTCAAGTTCTCTTTTAGCTAATTGAACGACTCGGGAATAATTTTTGCATCTTAAACAATACCTATGTGTTGAAAAACTGAATTACACTCTAAAATTATAAGTCTTTTTGGGTTTAAAAATATTCTTTTAAATAGACGATAATATTGGAGACTATGAAGTAACTTGAGTACTAATTTGAGATTTAAAAACTTAACGTTTTCTATTACAAAAGTCATTTTTGGCAGAACTAGATGTATAAAATTAAATTATTATTAGCGGCAATTTTGAAAGCAACAGTTAAGAAAGTGCGTTGTAAATTGAATAGAATTACTAGAACTCAAGTTCTCATACCTCCAGATATCACAAAACCGTATTACTCAAAAACAATGCATTCCGTGAAAAAAGGAATACGAGAAACTTTGTTAAATTGACAGTAGATTGCAAAACTAACAAAATTACGTAACTTTCCAGTAGCACACCATATTTGTGTTTGCAAACATTTGTCCCATCCATAATTTCGGTTTCTGGAAGTAATAATCATTACAGAAATTTGTAGAGTACTAGAAGATGATTTGCAGTAATATATCTATACGAAAAATCACATCTTTCTATTGTACGTTTTTGAGATATCCAAAAAGTATAGAATTCGGAATGAAACTTTAGGGACACCTTGTATCTTGAAAACCGTGCACTTTAGGACATGAGTTTGTAGTGCACAAAACTAGCGTTAATTTTACTTACAAAACACAAATTCCTCCGGTCATATCAAGGGCACCTTTTATTCAGTTTGGATTTAACCAAATGCCACGGATCAAATATACTAAGTCAGGCTTTTACTAAATAAATCACATTTTCACGAGAAATCGATAGTGAATTGTCATAAATACAAGTTTACGGAGAGAAAGAAAGATGAAACAAAAAAGTCCAGAGAAAGACAGTAAAGGAAAAGAAGACGAAAAAGTGGAAGGATAAAAAGCATTAAGAATGGAATTGTAGAAAAGAGGAAAAAATAAGTTATGGCAATAAGAAAAACATTAAAAAAAATTAGAGAAATGGGAAGGAGGAGGATAGTAAAGAATAAAGGAACAAGACCTAAAAGAATGAATTGAGTAAAAGAAAGGAGAAAAGAAACGGCAAAGAAAGACAAGACCTTGTGAAGACGAGAAATGAGAAGTGCCTTACTTTCTCTTTTTTGTTTTCTCTTTGTTGCATTAAAAGATGGGAAAAAAGACAAGTCAAAGTTTATTATATCGACCTATATGTACACTTGTTTCAGATGATGTCTTTAATTTATTATTATTATTATTTACATAATTACTTAATTGCAAAATCAATTTCTACATTTTGCAAAATTAGTTAAAGCAAACCAATTGTGATAGTAGTAATTTATCTTCTTCTATAGGTATGTTTGTAGTTATTTTCAGATTAAAAGTTCTCTTCAAGATAAACTTGACATTTAATTTCTGCTTACATCAAACAAACTAAGGTGTTAAAACTTAACCGAGGTTCCTCTACCACACAAGAGTTTAAATGTAGAAGTTATTACGGCCCTTCAAATATTAACACTTAAGATTCACTCAAGGTAATTTAACTACTGGATGTTAAATTAAATTATAAACAGGGTAAGACAAGCTAATTAAAAAATTTATGGTTTGAATAAAATATTTCGCAGGAAGTATAATTTAGAAACTTAAAAAGATGTTTAATTACTTGTCACAAAAAACTTCCTCTGATACAAATCAGTTAACGGCAGTTAATTAGTTTCTTTAATTATTAGGACTAAAAAGTTCAGATTTCATCCCACGCCGTTTTTCAAACTCTAAAGTGGAAAGTTACAATTTCTAAACTGAAATTACATCTGTTTCATAAGTTTTTAATTTAAGCTAAAGGATCCTTGTGTACTGTTTGACACGCCTGATGATGAAAAATGAAAAGTAATCTGGGAAATATTGCTTGTCTATAGCATTAAATTCATGTTAACGTGAATGGTTCGTGTCACTAGCGATTACTTTCTAAATTCTAATAACAGAGTAAAACATTTTTAACTTACAGTTAATGTTGAGCATGATGCGTTTACTAACTGTAGGTGGCACATCATTACTTGCAATGCACAGATAAGCTCCCATTTGATGCCTTTCGACTCGCAGTAGTAAAAGCTGCGAACCGCTGAACGTATCTGCTGGAAAATTTAAACGGCTCTTTTTATTTTTCAACTTTTGTTCAAGTCGAATTTAACGAGATAAGTTGTACGTATTGATTTTTGAAAGCAACACCGTTCTTTTATTTGTTAGATTCTGTCAGATATACTACACAGCTTCCTTTATTTTTGCATTTCTGAAATTCACTGGAGTATCTAAAGAGATTTTGTGAATTCGGCAGAAAATAGAGACAAAAATAAACTTAACAACAAAATGTTTCAAGCAAATTATAAAGCCGACTGACCGAAAGCCAATGGCAAAGTAGGTTGTTTTCAAGCATGCCAATTTCAGCGCACGTAATAGCATTAACTGTGTGAATTTAACAGGAATTACATTGAAACACACTTTGTACTGAAGCGGATAATTAGTAGAGTTTACTTTGTATAAACTCTGTCTTTTTGTTATTCATTTACTGCTTTCATTAAAATGGCCGTTTTAAAACTAAATAATAAGCGTGAAAACCTTACCCTTTTCTGTTTGGTGTGTTCCAGTGTGGAGAATTAACTTATCTCCATCTTCTCTTCGCCAGAGGATTCGGGGTTGAGGATGACCAGTTGCCTTACAAACTAAAGTGACGTTCTCTCCTTCAGCTACTGTAAAGTCAGCGCTCGTTTCCGTATCGTCGATGTCTGGGGAAACTGGAAAAGATTACATTGTAAAAAGAAAAGAGAAATATTCCTTCGCTTGCAGGTGTAGGTTATAAGATAAAAGATGCATTTAGACTACCGTGGACGTGTGAATAATATTATCTTGAGAAATATTTTACCCGCAAATTTCTTTTGAAGTAAAATCTTATTTTTGTTCTTTTATTTTATTGCGAATATATTCGAAGCTGCTGCTATTCAAGCTATTTACTAACTTTGTAAAGCGGTTTGATTCGGTTTTTTTCCTTTAATAAACCTACAAGAATACCTTTCCAGAATTTAATAAAACAGTAAAACAACGTATTTGTGTGTGCTATGTAATATAGTTTAATGTCTCAAATACACTTTCAAATTATTTATTAAAACATAAATAAAAGTCCAAACAAATGTTTTCTATAGAAATGTTCAGAAATGTTCTAGGTAATTTTATAAAAAAATGTCCTAGTTATGTGGACTCTAAAAATTAGCGATATATGGTCATATTATTTAAAATTACAAAGTTCCATCTAGTATAACTTTTAATTTGAAATATAGCACTTTATAGTTCCGACAACTTTTTAATGTTATAGAATATTAAAACGTAGAGAAGTTTTGTTGCGTCTGCTTGGGCATGCAGTTTCTAATTACTTGTTAAATTAAAATTAAAATATCCGTGCAACTAGAAATTAACTTATTTTTTTGATTT
>VTPC01002377.1:0-18962 GCA_011009095.1 Ignelater luminosus
ACAAATAAAACCGGTTCTATAAACAAAAATAAAAAGTTCTACGTTGTCAAAGGTTTATTTTGCTAAAAGAAAATTGTATGTTCTACTTAGAACCTTGTACATAGATTAAATGAATTGCGTGAAATCGCCAAATTCTATGTTACAATTCGTAACGTACCATTAAAATGGAGACACAGCACTCCGTTTTTTTGATATTCTTGTAGATATGTTAGTTACAGGAAAAATGAATGAAAGTGATCAAGAAGATGTTTTCTATAGAAATGGTTATGATCCATATAAAGACCGTGAATGGCAACTAGAGGAAGATAAGGAAAATGAAGATGAGTATAGGTAGCTTAAAAATCTAGGTTAAAAACCTTATACAGTTTTGGATAATTTGTGTTACTTTTGGTATTATGATAGTGCATATTTCAAAAGTGATGAAGAACAAGTAGTACTACTCGTAAATAATTCCAAGCGTTGGCGTTGTGTTAAAATCTCCTCTCAGTTCCCAAATAAGAATCGCGACAATGTTGCAAATAATGATAATCTTCCGCTTGCAGAAAACAAAGCTGCCACTAATATATTCGTACATATAAAGTTTTATTTTACTTTTTATCATGCTTTGAAAGTAATCTGCAAGAAAAGGGAATTCACACAAGTAATCGTAAAAGATTCCCGGATAAATGAAAATCTAACAGCCGAAAAACTAAAAGAGAACAAGAAAAAGAATATTATTCACCGCGAAATTAAGTTGCGGCAGCAAAATCTATAAAATCCGTAAAGGACAGCACAATCTGTGCTTATAAATACAGTCTAATTATATCTAACGAGAATTTTTAATTACTACTACTCTTTAGATAAAGTAGTACAGGCGGTACTCCGGTAACAAATTCTTGTTCCTCGGTCATGCCACCATGTCTTCGAAGTAGGGTCTGCATATCGACAATGTATTCGATAGCCGACTTGTTCTTGCGCTGAGTGCGCCGGCTGATTTTGGTTTCTAGATTGATCCTATAGAGAAATCCCTGGAGAAAATATGACCATCTTTTCTATTGTGCCTGGTTGTTCCGTTTCGGACATCAGTTCGGGTAGTAGCACCAATAACTGATCCTTCGGAATACTATTACCTCGTCTAACCTTTCTAAAAAGGCGACGGGATCTGTCTTCCCGGTGAAGTTAATTCTTTAGCCGCGGTGAACGGACTTACTTTGATTATGGTGCAATATAAATAACACTAGGAATGGTGGATACAGCAGACGGATTGGGTACGGATATATTGATTAAGGGAAAGGTCATAGCCACGGGAATGTATGAGAGGACTGGGTGAACGGGGCTGTAATACGAGTGGTGGTATTCGGGATAGTGGTCGGCTGTATTGTAACCGGCGAAGCAATTGTGGTTTGAGTAGGTACAGAGCGAGTTTCTGGTTTATAATAACCTACAGGTTAGGATTCGAAGAGGTGAAGAAAGTGGGGGTAAGGTGTCTTGATTTCGCGGGAATCTGCTGTAACGCTGGCAAAGCTGAGGCTAAACTTCTCCAGTTTTCGGTTTTTTAGCCTGTAGATCTAGGATATGCTTTTATCGCCTTGTCTGGCGGTCTGATCGGAGGGTGCAAGACTGGGTGGTGCTGGCGTTGGTAGGTTGTTACCAACCTCGAATTCGGTGTCTGACCTCTACATTCCGGTATCCTGGTCTTAGGGTTTGCTGGTCGTCGATCTCTGAAGTGATAGAGCGGTCCCTGCTTTTCCGCAAACTCTTCTGAAACAAAGCAGTTCCTGTTTGGGCGTCAAAATATGTGACGCGCTTAGTTTGGATGTTGAGAAGGCGGTAACGGAGCGGTCTCGGGCCCCATGTTTAGTGAGAGGATTTACCATAAGTTGGAAGCTTTTTATAACCATAACCATTATTACAGCTTTTGCATAAATTATTACCACCATAATTTCTATTGTAACAGTCATTTCATCAATTCCTGTTACAAAAACTGTTGTCCTTTATCCTTAAGGCGCGGGTTTATAATTTCTTGTAGTCCTATTCTTTTATTAATCAAATTCAAGTTGAATATTTTCTTCTTACTTAATATTACTTGTTGACAGTGAGACGCTAAGTATAATTTTCCTGTTTTTAAATATATTTGTGAATCTTATTGTCTGGTCGGGGGGGAAAAAGTTGCTTGAACGAACAACGACGTTGTCGAGGACAGAGAGAACGCAAAGAGGTTTTGTGCTGTGTTCTCACAGTAGCCATCTTTGATGCGAGTTTTAGTGTTTAAAAGGCCTAAATCTTAGGATAAAGATAATTTTATTATTGTTGTGCCCTTTCTGATGCATCATTTGGTTTTTTTGTACCATTAGCCTTTACGGAGGAGGCATTAATTATCCTTTGGAGGAATCACTAATTAGCCTTCTGGAGGCGGCATTAATTAACCTGTAGTTTGAGAGTTGGATCTCCGGGGAACAATGGAATAGAAGTTCTTCTGGTGGGATTTCTCAACCTTAAGACCTGACTGCTTGCCGATTTAATGAACCCTTGAGACGAGGCGTATGAACATCCACCTGGTCAATTCCTTCCAAATTTTCCACGGTTTAACGAGTCCAGAATTGCGTTGTATAATCTTAATACGTAAATTTGAAATCTTTATATAATTTTGTTGGAACGAATAAGATAAATGAGCTGGGTAACTAACTCGAATTTGAAGTTAACATAAAACCGCTTAGTTTATTTAATTCTTTTAAATAATGTAAATTTTGTTGGGAAACTCTTTAATTACATTTGTCATATTTAGGTTTGTCAATTATATAAAGGTAGCGATATTGATTTTTTCTTCGCTTGTTTTGATTAATTTACAGGTGTTTGTAAAAGTCAGTAGCGCTACTTGACCTCATCCTGATGTAAACCTGGTGAGTTAATTAGTTATAAAATTATATTTCTATGTCATTTCTCTTAATTGTTTTTTTATAAATTATGTTCACTTAAAGGGGTTCTTCTTTTTATAATTTTAATTTGGGGTTAAACTAAAGCGTCATCATAATACTGTTTTGTTTCTTTTCCTTTAATTAAAACTTTAAAAAAAAAATAAAAGAAACATGGGTTACAGTTAACTAAATTTCAATGTTGCAAAAGATATAGTATTTCTTATAACTTTAAATTGTTAACAATTGTAAACTTATACCTTCGAAAAATAATGTTTTTTGTTCAAAATATTCATTGAAATGTTTGATAACATCATCAAATTTTTCCTTCGTCTTATCCAATGTAAAGCTATTATACAGTGTTCATAAACGTTTCTGGGTCTAGTGGACTATGAAATCATGCTTTCGGTTGCATTTGGCGCTTTTTGAAAAACAGGATGTGTATTAGAATGTTTGTCACGTTATACACGCATTACATCGTTGTTATGATGGTTGCCTAATCTTAGGTTTTTTTTTAAGAATTAATAAGTTAAAATGAGTTGTTAATTAAACCTACATATTTAGTCTTGAAACAGACTTTTTTGTACAATTAGTGCAATTAGAGAGAGAAAATGTGGAACAATACAACAAATTTTAGCACAAGATGAACTAAATTGCTAAATGCAGGGCAATGACATTTGCAATTGGCAAATGGTAAGAAAACAAATACGTATTAGTTGTTGAACTAAATCAACAAGGCGGCACATCAAAATTAGATTCCATAGCTAGCTGGACCAAGAAACATTATGATGAACACTTTGTATATTGTAACACCTTTTGTTCCTATCAAGCCTAAACAAGATAGCAATTTCTTGTATCCGTGGCACTTTCTTAATCAGATGTTATCAAATAGATTTCTACATATCTGAACCTTTTTAGAACATTTCTTTTAAACGATATTTTAAAAAGGCAATAAGTTGCATTCAACGCCACACCAAACTTTCTAGTCTTAGTGTATTTATTGCTGTTATAACTAACCACCAATTAAAGCAAGTGCATAATTGTTAATAATAACAAGTTTTCATGTGCTTGGCATCTCAATGCGTAACCGTTAATTTATTGTAAATACTATGCAGTTAAATTAGTAAACACAATCAGAATAAATTAAATTATTGAACTGTAAATATACAAATATTGACAACTTTTGTACAAACAAATTTAATTATAACTTGATAATTACTACACACAAGAGTGCAAGATTAGATAAAGGTTTTACTTACGATGTAATGAATGTAAGAGCAAACCATCCACAAGTTATTATTGGCCAGTAGTGCAACTTTTGTTTTAGTATAATCATGACGTCTGCGTAAACTATACCATCCGAGAAAATTTCTGAAAGGAAATGGAATGTAGAAGTTAGTGCGCAATCATAATCATACAGTATTAAATTATGCATTTATTTCAAGTAATTTAGTTATTAAATAATTCACTCGCATTATTTGCAGAATTATCGGACAATCTCAAGGCAATCTTATCGATGGTAGTTATTATTTAAACTATCATCATTTGATCAAGGTGATCTTGATGTTTTAAACATTTTAAATTTGAATTAGATAACAGAAAAAAGAATTCATTGATATCGTACCCTTGTTAGATTACTATATGATGGTAATATCCTTTATTATTCCTTGTAATAAAGTAACTAAAAACAAAAAATACTGCTGTTCACTAGTCAGTAAATAACTAACTAAAACATTTTACGAATATTATTTCAAAATCCTAACTTTGAAATTAAAGAACGATTTACTGCTTGTCTACTGATTACGTAAACGATGAAATGCTATTTGATGATAACATAGGTCATAATATTGCTTTACGCAATCCCGTAATTTAATATAAAAAGTATGGTATAACATTAGATTATTTCGAAAGGCATGCGTATTTACTATTGAAGCTGCTTGCGGAGTTAAGTAATTTAATTGACCTACTATTCATAATAAGTACACAGAATGCAACAACGTAAAACGAATTGGTTGATTGCTTTTAATTCAAAATAATTCAAATTAACCTTAAGCCTGCAATTCCGCGTATACTTTTGAATAATTAAATAGAATAAGTACAAAAAAGTGTAAAATAAACTTTCTTAAATCAAAACAAACGAGTTTTATTCTAGTATATTTTTATTGTTTTCGATATACCATTTTTTAAACTCATTATTAGTGAATGTCTAAAGAGCTTCATTTAAAACTTACTCTGTACCTAGTGTAATACACTAACGGTCTTAACGGTATTATGAATTTTAATATTTTTTTAATCAAATCCTCCCCTTTAGAGAAGAAACAGAGGACCTCGTAAAAGCGCAACGATTGTTAAGAAAACCCTCTACCAACTCTACTAACATATCAGAAATTAGCGAGAAAGGTCAACGAACTCCTTCCCATTCATTCACTTTGCGCTTTAAACCACTTTTACATCAATAATTACTACATCAATAAGAGTACCATCCGACTTCAAAAAATAAACAACTGTGCCTTATGGGAGGTAGTGATCATTTTGGAAGGGGTGTTTGTAGGAGGATCGGCTGAGAGTGTATAGCTGGTCGACGGTCATCTTGAAAATAAAAATGCAATTATTTTTTTTTGCTTATCGCCGTTACCGTGCGTTTAACAAACATTTTGAATTATTTACAACTTTTATTAATAACCTTTTGGAGTAATATTAATAATAAAAAGTTATGAGCAGAAAACATGAAAAAACTATGTATTTTTGACACAGGAAGCAATGAATCGAAATTTGTATATTCTAATCAAACGATTCATAAGACTTACCTCCTTTGGAAACGCTGAAAAATCAATAAAAATAAACCTAATAAAGTAAACATATTTTACAAATCTATTTTCAAGATGGCGTTTGAATGACAACACCCCCAATCACGAAGACTTAATCAGTCAAAGTTTAGATAATTGTATTATTCACAACAATGCTTACTACAAGAGAATAAACCAAACAAACCAATTGCATTCTTATGACCGGATGACCGGACAGTTTCGAAAACCCAGGGGGTTAAAGTTTAGAGTTCGGATTGTACGTTAGGGTGTCCCGTCCTTGTATGAGAAAAATTTTTTTTCGACCTACACTAGCATAAGAGGTATCAAAATTTGC
Organism: Ignelater luminosus; assembly: GCA_011009095.1. Lineage (NCBI taxonomy): Eukaryota > Metazoa > Arthropoda > Insecta > Coleoptera > Elateridae > Ignelater > Ignelater luminosus. The sequence continues at coordinate 6,033 of VTPC01002377.1, forward strand.
GTAATTTTACACAGATTACGAAAAAAATAAAAAATCTGGAATTGCGTGTAATCTTGAGGGCTCTACCGCACTTTGAAGTTTTGTAAATTTTACATTTTTACCGTATGCCTAAAATAATACAAAAATCAAGTTTAAAAGGTATTTTATTATTAAAATTAATGAGACAAAGCACAAGAAAACAAAATAAACAAAATAGAGCTTTATAATGAATTACAAAACTTAGAATTTAAACTTATTCTTGTGTCCGAAATTTGGCATTTTTGCTCGAGATTGCAACTTGATTCTGATAAAGCCATCTCTAGAAATAGCTTCAGTTACACTTTGTGAGGCCTCTGTTACCAGATTGTGTGTGACAAGGAAAGTCAACAATTTCCAAGCTCTTATCTTTTGCCTTGACTTAAAGGTCCTCATTAGAAATATGTCGAAGAACCGGTGTTGGTGTAACCTGCCACTCACGCCACATAATAACCTCGGTGTAATCTCTAGCAGAGAAGTTAATTTTTGGAGGTTTAAATATCCTCCGTTTTGTGCTACTTTCAGCTTCTCTAGCTTTTATTATTCTTCGTAATGCCAGCTCCCGAATGTGGGCTCTATTATCAAACAACATACTGACAAGTAGGTTTTCTGGGTGTGCAAAAAAGCATTTTTTTCGATAACAGAATCCACAACAGACTTCAGATTTTTGGGTAAAAATCGAGAGTACATAATTAGTTGAAAAATATGTTTGGGTCCGTCCTTAAGAGATGTATTTTGCTTGATTGGGAACCAAATCGGAGCGTATACTTTAACCACATAGTTGACAAGCAATTGCAAATTTTCTGATGGATTAAAAGTACTTACGTAAAGTCTGAGTATACGATTAGCAGAAGTAAGCCATCCCAAGTGTACCTTTTTTCCTGGTTGACGGTTTGCAAGCTCAGGAGAACAGGAACCAGTTGATACAGCTTGACATATCTCAAAGATATTCTTGATCCGTACTTAGTTCATCGACCACATTTTTCGGCAAGTCAGGCAAATTACCAGCCACAGCACAAAAAGACACCGTTGTTTTATTTTCGCAACCAGCTAATTGTTTTTCAATAGGCCCAGAATATTCTCTAGAACCCGAAGTGCAACCATCTAAGGTCAAGAATAAATAACGAAGGGGTAACTCATTGGCATGAAGCAAACAAACACACCATTGTAATGGTCTCTTTAAATACTCCTCTAAATATACCACGCCACCCTTCCAACCGGTGTTAGTTGCTGTTCCATCACATCCAACGCAAATCACGTCATCTAAACTCCAACCTTGACCTTCTAGTAAAGCTGTGATCGAAGTAAGCATTTCCCTTTGCAGTGCCACGACTTGGCGTTGTGTGTCCCAAAAAAACTGATTCAGGTTCTGCTAAAACTGAGATGTGCTCTTCTAAAACTTCTTTGCAATGGTAACGATACCCTATTTTCTCATTTATCAGTCTTGTCTTTTCGCCTATCAAAGTAAATGCTTTTTATAACAATGCCTCCAATATCTTTTGAAGCTTCTGTCCGTGCTTTAGATACAGCTCTGTGGATCTTGTTTTTATCAATAACCAGAGTTAAATCTTCGGCAGAAACCAAACCGACGTCAGCCAAAGCCGCAGAAGCAACAGCAGCAGCAGATCGCGCCGATAAACCGTATCTATCACAGACCTTAGCAACAGTTGGTAACGGCAATGTATTCCGATTCGCCGTTAAAGTGGATGGTGTCTCTATCGAGGGCGTGTTTGTCGGGGATGCCTCTGTTGTCGGATACGTTTCTGGGGAAGACTCACGCACCAAATCTTCATCATAATTTGCTGAGTAAAACTCGACTTTTTTGCTGCCCTTATTGACTCTTCAGTTTGTCTCTGCTGTCGTTTCATTAATCTAGCCGTTTTTTTCTTATCAACGCCGTTGATAACCATTTTCCTATCATTCCTTTGATCCAACAAAAAACTTCTCTCATTGATGAAAACCTTCTTAGGTTTTAAACACAAACATTCACATGCATTTACAAGCAGCAACGTCAAAAAGCTTTTCCGATGAATCTAAAAAACACTTTAGTTTGTTTTCAAAACTAGCATTCCGTTTGCTTTTGGGGTATCTTTTCAAATTAAGGTACTTTTTGAAATAGGATTTTAGTAATTGAATAACTCGTTCCTTAGATACGATTGGAATCAAATTTTTGGTTCAAATATCGTTGATCTTTTCAGAACCAAACGCATATATATCTGAATTGGATGGATCCTTTCTATTATACTTCAATTTCAGGTCCTTTTTGACAAATAAAATAAATTTAATGACGTTCCTTTTAGTTGGTAGCTGCCGATCGTCAAGTTCTCTGTATGGTCCCAATACAGCACAAGTAGTCTCACTACGCCTGGAACTCATTATTTAAATATCACAAAATCTGCTTATTTAATACTGTAACAAACTCAACTGCACTTTTATAGCATAAAAATTACTTTGACTACGAAGGAAACACTCGCGAGTCAAGTCAAGACACTTCTCGAAACAAGTCGAAACTTGAGGGAATTTGCAGGTTGAAACCTAACAAATTCGAAGTCGCTGGTAACGTGTTGTTGCATGCAAATTAAAACGTCGTGTATGTATTACACCTAAATAGAACAAAAAGTAAATGTTTTTTTTTATATTTAGTTCAGGAGCCGAAATTAAATATCACCATAAAAATGACAATTTTTCAAAACTTTGAAAATCGGCAGAACCCTAAAGATGTAGTTTTATTTTATTTTTAAAATTATCTTGATAATCTACGATAAATGACACAAATTTTAAGAGGTCTTGTGTTAAGAAAATCAAAAAAAGTTTTTTTGGTACACACTATTGTACGTTCCCCAATACAAATCGACGTGTTTTTTGCGTTTTTTTTTAAATTATTTTCTTGGGAGTTATTCAGTCTGTTTTGTTTTCGTTGGACCACTCTGTATAATTAAACGACAAACTAATTACAGCATATACCGTCTTTTTTAGCAATTTTCAGTAGCGGCTACTGAAGCTCGTGAATGCGTGCACGGTGAGTGTCCAGTTCCTTTTCATAATTATTTTCCAGCTCTTTAACGGAAGACTCCATAGAAGAAAAGAGAGTAACCCCAAATTGATTTGATGTCGTCCTCCAGGTACTAGATGATCAAATTAATCAAATTAGAATTATGTAAGACCCTGGGTCATGCATCAGAATTCTAGCTACCCAAATTTTGGGGGTGGAACTAGCTAAAATAAGATATTACAGGATATTAAGAAAATCCAAAAACATACCTTGAGGAAAATGAAGAATCGGCACTGGACATGAAAGAGAAAGCAAGCGGGATTCTGGAAAACCACGGATCTTTGAACAGCTATCGCTTTAGTTTTACTGAGAAAAGTGAAACATTAGTATTGTAACATGCCACCAATAAGTGCATCGAATCGGCTCGGCGATAAATAAATGTGTGATAGTGATATACATAATTTATTCTGTACATATGGAAATAAATAAATCAGTAAATTTAGTAGAAATAAATTGTAATAGACTTAGTGAAAATAAATATTAAAAATAAATAAACGTTTTATTAAAGACGTTACATTGGTGTCAAGTGTGCGGTTTTTAAAATAAAATTTAAAACGAAAATAATTTGTAAATGCCTACGACTCGGTCTGCCTTAGCTAAAATGAATCAATAATTAATTAAGATGTTACACGAAATTAAGGAAAATATGGGAAATAACCAATTAGAAATTAAAGAATAAATGAATTTAAAAATGAAAACAATGAAAAAGAAAGTTAAAGAGGAGGTTCATGGATTATGTCAAAAATATGACGAATTACAACAAAAGTTTGCTACGTTTACTATGAGCCAAGTCGTGGAGGAAAGTGTAAACACTCCCAGCGAGGTACCTGAAAACATACAACTTCCATCTGCGGAACGGGTGATTCCTGAACAATCCTTCGCGGTTATTGGAAGCAATGGCACGCCGAAAAATCATGTTCAACCTCCAATTTTTGATGGGAAGATAGCCTGGTTCACTTATTTAATGCAATTCGAAGCGGCTGCTGTTGCTAATACTTAGAGTGAAAAAGAAAAGGCAGCGTCTCTTATAGTGGCTTTACGTGGGGACGCTCTGGATGTAATACGTACGGTTACGTACCACTTGCGAGGAAATTTCAAAGAGTTAACATCACGTTTAGAATGCGTTATAGAGATAAACACTTCCAACAAGTATACTACGCGCAAATGAAAAGTAATGCAGAAAGCGGGAGAGAGTTTACAAGAATTCCAAGCAGACATAGAGCGTTTAATTACGCTAGTATATCTAGAGGCTACGCAGATCTTTCTTGAGCAGCTAGCTGTACAAACCTTTACCGATGCTGTTTGAAATTCTGAAACCCAACAGGCTTTGAGACTTGCGCGTCATGTAAAATCAGAAAGTGCTTTGGCGCACGCGCTTGAATTTGAAGCAGCCAAGAATACATTCCATGGTCATGTCCGTGTGCAAAGTGCCGAAACAGAAGATATGGATGAAAAAATGAAACGAATGATAAAACAAATGTTGGAAGAACAGCGACCAAAGAAAGTAAGACTACAGTGCTGGAGATGCGATAGGCAGGGTCATCTTAGAAGAAATTGCACCATGAGTAGTGCAGTTAGGAATAATTAGGATCAGGAAAACTAGTGTGGGTCGATGTAATGGGGCGAACATCGACCTCCTTGAGTCATGCCCATGTCATCATCCCAGTGGCTTCGTTACAGTATTAACCAGACAGTTTTTACATCGATGGCAGTATTTTTAGGAAGACATGTTTTTCATTGATCGACACAGGAGCAACAAAAACAATAATCCGTCCTGAAGTTCAAGAGTCCGGTTGAAAACCGCTACCGGTGAGCATACCGATGTTCGTGGGGAACTGATGGTGGAAATGGGAATTGATTTCAAGAGCTGCACGCATCAAGTGTTAGTAGCGGATATATCCGACGAAGTTATCCTGGGAATGGATTTGTTGAAAAAGTTTGGGTTTACATTAGATATGAAGAATGGGATTCTTTGTGTAGATAACGAAGAAGTTCCTATTCACCAAAAAGACGACGAATTGCTTGGAGTAATACTTGTCGATGACGTTACCCTGCCGGAGCGAAGTGAAAAGGTTGTTGTAGCTCGAATGGATGGAAATCTCCGGGCGGGTTGTATGGGTACCTTAGAACCAGATTTTGCCAACAAAGACATTAAAAAAGGTATTCTGATTGGAAAAGTGTTAATGAATGTGAAAGAACTAATGCCTATTCGATTAATGAATGTTAACGATTTCCCAATGTCATTGAATAAGGACGCCGAAATCGGTTCTTGTGTACCGGTGTCCTCTATAGTACGGTGTACGAAGACAACTGGAGTTCTTTCGTCTTCGGGAAGCTCGGTGAAGATGCAATGATCACAGCTTTTTGTAAAAATTTAACTCCAAGCCAAAAGATTAGGGTCCAAGAATTAATTAGTTGTTACCTATACATATTTGCTCCAGATAAAGGACTGACAGGTAAAACCAGTGTGGTGACCCATAAGATCAATATGGGAGATGTCCAACCGATACAACAACGTCCAAGAAGGTTACCATCGGAGAAACGAGAAGAAGCGGAAAAGATCATCGAAGATATGGCTAGCTTAGGCGTCAGTGAATCTTCAAACAGCCCTTGGCCATCGCTCGTCGTCTTGGTAAAGAAGAAAGATGGTAATACACGATTCTGTGTCGACTATAGGCAATTAAATAGTGTCACCAAGAAAAGCAACTATCGGTTATCCAGAATTGATAACGCTTTACACAGTCTGTCTAGTTTCAAGTGGTTTTCTACCCTGGATATAAAAATGGGTATTGGCAGGTTGTAATGAAACTCCAATATCGAGAGAAGACTGCTTTTACTATTGGTTCTAGTCTATAACACTTTACAGCTATGCAATTTGGTCTGTTTAACGCTTCAGCAACGTTTGAACGATTGATAAAGGCTGAGAGGCTTGTCTTGAATGACCTGTTTAGTTTACCTCGACGATATTATTGTGATTGGTCGAATGTTTAAGAAACACGTGAAAAACTTGGAAGATGTGTTTCTGAGATTACGTTGTAACGGTTCGTTACTCGTCGTCATAAAATTATTTAAATTTTCTAAAATCCCACCAATATTTCATTACTTTAAATTGGTACGAGAGTGTCATAAAATAATGTGGATGCATACTCTCACTTTATCTAAGTAAATTTCCATAATTTATTGTTGAATTCAAAATTTGAATTGTTCATTGATTAAATTGAATAAGGAATTCTATATTTTTCTTATTTAAAATCATTCTTTGTAGAAAAATGCGAATTTTATTGTTTTTGGGAGAATCCCCTAATGAAATATCCTTCAACAGATTGATTTTAACATTTTTTTAAATATTTGATATTCTCCCGTATAAAAATTTTAGTTGTGTTTGATAATTCTTTAGAAATTCTAATTTAATTTAAAAAAGCGAACTATTAATCCTAGGCCATTGGTTTTCTCTTCAGTTTAATTTGTATGATTTTAATCAGTTCACATTTTGAAATTTGGCGGAAGGGCAGACATTCTTCTTAGGCGTATTTCTTCCGTTTTCATCTGAGACAAAGGATTGCAAAAGACGTTGCACAATCAACAGGTTGGTTGTGAGATTGATGTTTAGAATTTTGCAATCAAAAATTATAATTTCTTCAGCGAGTCTGAATAAATATTATGTTTATTCGTGCATTGTGAAATTTGATTCTAGCTTTTGTTTTTCTCTTATGGTTGATTATGACCTAGAAAAACGAAGATTCTCAAATGATTCCCCATATGCATTCGTTATAAGGGTGGGTCCATTAATGGTTCCCGAAGTGGCTTCAAGTAAAGATCCTGTTGTTTATCATTAAAAAAACCAGAATAATTTGAATTTTCTATTAATTTGAGCAAGAAATTCAACAGAGGTAATATCGTTTATAACCTCACAAATGCAATGGTACTTAGATTAACAAACAAGATCTAGAAACAGCATTGAATGTAGATCCTCATGGGAATGTGATAAAGCCAGGAAGTATATACATATCTGTGAGTTAAGCTGTGTTTTGTTTTAACGTTTATTTTGTTTTTAAAATTTGTTCATACGACAAAAGAATATTCAATTATGTGGATATTTATTTGTTTTATTTACAATTAGTCGCAATCGATGATATCCACTTGTTCAATGATTATAAATATATTCAATATTCTGGATAACTATTTGTTTATTGATAATTAAGTTGTTATTTTTGATGGTTATTACTAACCTAGTTGTTAATTAAGCTAGGGTGACGTCACCTCTATTTGGAGAGGATTCTTTAAAATTCAAAAGGTTTTTTCACTTGTGTTGAAGAGTGACTTTCTTTTTTATTTGTTTTGTTTGTGTTGCTTGTGTTTTTGCGATAAACATTTTGATTAAATAAAACTATATATCATTTTTTGTGTCTTATATTTTATTGATAAACACCACGTCTGTTTTGGAATTTTGAGTTTTTCTTCAAATTTAAACAAAAAGGCTCTGGCGTCCAACAAATTATTTATTATTGATATCCTTTTGGTTGTTTTAAGATATAATTTAAATAACAGACCTGTAGTTTATCATAGTATTGCTAGATCCCAATTTACTTAAAACTATCTGGCACCTACGGCCCATGATGAAATGAGTCATCATTAGCCGGATGGTTTCTAATAAGCATTAAAGTTATTTGGTAAGTAACCTTTAAATTAAAAATAACGTTTTTAAATATTGTTACAACGTAGAGCAAATCTGCAGTTGAGTCCAAAGAAGTGCAATCTGTTCCAGAAGGAAGTCAGATATCTTGGTCCTCTGCTTTTCGAAGATGGAGCAGCGGCTGATCCTAATAAGATTCGTACGGTCCAAAAATGGTCCCACCTAAAAGATAAACACGAACTTCGCAGTTTTCTGATTTTGTGTACTTACTACCGGCGATTTGTCCGTAAGTTTGCAGATATTGCGAAGCCTTTGATAAGATTGATAGAGAAAGGCAAAGATTTTCAATGGAACGCCGATTGTGAACAAGCCTTTAGCGCTCTTAAACCAACTCTAGTGACAGCTCCCATCTTAAGCTATCCCAGCCCAAACAAGCGATTTGCAAGAATGGACCCACCTAAAAGATAAACACGAGCTTCGAAGCTTTTTGAGTTTGCGTACTTACTATCAACGATTTGTCCGTGGGTTTCCAAATATTGCAAAGCCTTTGATAAGATTGATAGAGGAAGGCAGGAATTTTCAATGGGACGCCGATTGTGAACGAGCCTTTAACGCTCTTAAAGGAACTCTAGTGGCAACTCCCATCTTAAGCTATCCCAGACCGAACGAGCGATTTGCGCTGGACACAGATGCTAACAATGTCGGAATAGGCGCCGTCCTGTTCCAAGTTCAAGATAGGCAAGAGAAGGTTATCGGCTATTTTAGCAAGGTTCTGTCCAAGCCGAAGCGTAACTACTGTGTGACTCGTAGAGAATTGCTTGTAGTCGTCAAGTCCATCGAGCATTTTCATCAGTACCTCTATAACTGAAAAAAACTAGAAAAATCTAAATTAATTACCAACTTATAGAAAAGTCTTTCTTCTTAAACAATTAACTTTATTTAAAAACCATCACAAGTCCTTAATCTTGTAAAAATGCTATGTACAATGTTTTTAAAAAAAATTTAGGTCCAATTGCGCCGACTACTAAAGCTACACTTCATTTCTACAATTGTCAGAAATATAGCAAAAAATGTTTTTATAGTTTAAATTTAATCAAAATCGGTGCACTAGTCCCTTAACATCATATTCTACGTTATTATCTATTATTCCAGAGTATTTTTATATGTGCATTTATCCGTAAAACGAATTCCTTCAAATGTTACCGCTTTGAATTCTTTTTCCATAGTAAGAATATATACGATAAAATCTAGAACCATGAACCACTCGAAAAATGCTGATACTACGCGGGCAACGTAGCCTCCATCTGCGCTTGTCCACCAAGTGTAATCAGTTCCTGAAATTCAAATTGTTTTTTTTTTTATTGTAATAGCAACAATATACATTATAATGTCTGTTTTCTTAAACTATTAAAATTAAGTTTTGTAATAATAGCATTACCTACAAAATAACCTTCAGCTATACCAGCCCCAATAGCGGTTCCAAGGAAGAAAACAAAAAATAGTATTGTCAGAAATATTCTAAAATATAAAATCCCCATGCCCGTTTGGTATTCTGGAAAGTCCTCATATACAGGTCGTATTCCAAATGCTATTCTTGTCTAGAGCCAGAAAATTATAATCAATCAAATAAGATTATTTTCAAATTTATCGCTGACTAATTTTTCAAAGAATGAAACAGCTGCAAGTCTTGGACTTTCGCATAGAAGTAATTAGTATAGAATCAAAGCGGTTGACTTTACAAGATTTTAAAGTTGAGACCCTGAAATGTCCTACAAAATCGTTATGTTCACTTGAGCCTATCTATTTTCCTTCATTCTACCCGATTGCTCAGTTTTCACAAACAGTTCAGCAGCTTCATCTTTTGGAAAATTAAAAAGCGTCAGTTATCTGATTTGATTGGCTTATTCATTGTTAGCTAAGATGCAAATGTACCTGTAGTATCATATAAACCGCTCCAATTCCAAATGCCAAAACAGCACCAGTAAGATGTGTTCCAAGAACAAACAATGTGCCGTTGGGGCTAATGTCTGACTGGAAATTAGCTACTAAACAAATACCGAAAGCAATAACGTTTCCTAACCAAAACCCTGCCGTGTTCCATTTTTCGGTTAAGTTGGCTTTGCCAGTTTTCAAAGCAATATCAACTTGGCGGTAACGAATATAAAAAATTATTCCAACTGAAAAGTATTAGGTGCTGTCATGTAGGTAATACTATACTTCACAAAGATGAATATAAAAGTACAGCTTTGCATGTTCAATGCTAAGCAATTAATATACCGAAAAGAGCTCCAAGGTTAATTAGTATTCCAAAAACACTGCTAGCTGGATGATATGCTCCAGTTTCACTGATGTATGGAAAGAGTGGGTTTACAAGTTTTAAACATACTGAAATCACGTACCTGAAACGCAAAACACTTGTGGGCAACACTTATCACTAAATTTTGTAATTTAAATTAATTAGGCTAATACTTGTACTACAGCTAACTATAACTGAAATATACCATACAATACAACTAAAACTAGTGCTGAATATAATAGCTTTCAGGGCATGCAAAAAATACAGTCAATAAGATAATGCTTGAACCATTCAAAGGCTCTATGAAGTCCAATTTTCACGCTTAATGTATATGTTTCATCTTCAGAAAGTTCTTTTTTTGGACAATCAGTGAAATGTCTCAAAAATTATAAAACACATGCGCTAACTAGAACGTATTGAAATGCAAAAGGCTGTTAAAAAGCATTTAAAACATTGACGTACAGCTTTTATAATTTTTAAGGATAGTTTTCATTGAATTCTCTAGGATAGGAAGCTGCTCGATGTGGCATTTGACTACACTGGCTTCCAGTTGCACTTCTCGTTTTTCCAACCCTATCTGGAAGAATCAGGAGGGACGTCAATGCAGGTGGTTGCTCTGTGACGCACGTCGTCGGCTTGGTAGTCCAGGTGGTAGTGCATGTCGGAGGCAGAAACTGCATCGGCCTATTCTTGGTTAAGGAAATGTCTTTCCCAACGTTCGTCAATCATGTATCTTCTGTTTGTGGATCGTATGTCATAGTTGTGAACCGTTTAAGACCATCCATCGTTTCCTCGAAACGTTCTAAGAAAGAAGAAACATTTCAAGGAAATATCTAAACACCCACGCTTTAAATGCCCTTTCCTTGTCAATAAAATTCAAGTAGTAAGTAAGGTGTGGTATCACATTCCTTGAGACAGTGGAGCAAAAAATTCCGCATTCACGCCCTTCACGTACTGTATTCTCCCAGACCAATATATTTTTCACATCAAATCTGCTCGCTGAAAGATGATAATGAGAACTCGTTTGAAAACGTGCGATTTTAAGCTGAGGTCATAGCTTTTTTCAAAAGTTCTTGGCATTCTGAACTAAGCAAAGCATTAAAGCATTAAAGGTATTGCTATCGAATGGTTCTGCAAGATCTACCTGTTCCCTGTACGAGTTTTGCCGTTCAAGGACAGTGAAGGCAGGCATTTCTGGTTTACATACTGAGAAACTAAGCACTATCTAGTTCTCTTATTCTCAACTAAGGCCAAAGATGCTTATTTATTATCCTTAACAGCAAATAATTATGTCGCTATTTTGCTTATGGGATATATAATAAATCGTTCTTGCACGAATGCCCGTGAATGTTTCAGTACCAGCCTTTTTTGCGCAACGTAGGAATTCGCAAAACAAAAGCGCACTTTTTGAATATGGTAGATTGCTTTCTCTCAGAATCTTCAATTTATTGCATAGCAGTCATCAACAAGAGTGACAAAACCGATGTCACAGACTCTTCACTTGACAGGAGACGTTCTACACTAGAAGAGGCCGACGAACAAATCACCCTACACATCAAAGATATGGTAAAAACCATTGGACACGGACACTTTGTTGTGCAAATTAAAAGTGACTGTCAAAGTAGCGTTACTCATAAAAAACTATTTGCTTTCTAGACATTGCTGGTATTATGTTTCGTAGTTTGACTGTGACTTATGACATGGACATTTAGGAACTCCTAGGCGATGACTAATGTCTACAATTATTTTTCTTTTGTTTCTACAAGTCTAAATAAAAAACATCTTCATTTTAATAACAAACTGTTTTATGTAACAAAGTACACATATTATAACGCAAACCATAATTACTTACGCTATATCTACTATAACTACTTGCTATCTTTGTCGCTGATGTCACTGTGTGTATTTGTCTTTTTTTATGTAGAAGTCAATACAATTCGATACGTCAGGAACTAAAACGAACCAAACAGTGCGAAACTTGGCAAAATTGGCTACCTTTGAAAATAGCCGTCATTTCGAATCCTAAAGATCGAAAACGGTCTAAGAGATCACCATGCTAAGTGGCTTGTTTTAATGAATTTTCGTGTCAGGTTTTTATACGTAACTCCCCGACTACGTATATCGTTCAGCTATAGGTGAAAAAGCATCGCTTCGCGTCGTAATAATAAAAGTACTTCTGATTACTATATGCATTTATACCATATTTACGGTGCGGTGTATAAGCAGTTGCCTACCCAAGAATTCTATCAATAACTGGTCTACCGTGCCACAAACGGCTAATTACAGCAGGGGCACTTTTTAACCCCCTTGAGTATATGCAACTGCATGTACATTTCAGCTTTCTGTCAAGTATAAACCTAACATCCTTACTACTAACATTGTAGGTATAATCGTTGATTGACATATTGCGCAATATTTTAATCAACAGTATAATGTACTATAATAATGTAAGTCAGTGTAGTATATCACGGTGTTATTACACGTAATCGTGGGTTTGTTTTCGTTTTCCGTGATTTTACGTTTGACTTTGATCATGCATACTAGTTATAATTTATTTTGTGGAAATAAAGATGTGTGTAAACTATGTTTTATGTTATTGCCTTTTATTATCATTAATACGATTACATATGCTATAAAACTGCACGTCCTCTTGGTGAAATCTAGCCAAATCCAATTCTATTTAACCAAGAGAACATGTAAAGTAATAGAATAATAAATTAAATTTAATTTGATTAATGAAAGCTAAAACTGTAGATTATTAGAGAGATATGTTGTGAAGTTAAAGAATAATTTTTATTGATTTTATAAAATAAATGGTTTAACCATTATTGCTTAAAAAATGTAAATTTAGTTTTTGTATTCAACGAATGAACTTGTGCTCTAGGCATTAATTCAGAATTAAGAGATGTAGAAAAAGATTTAAATGTACTATTA